>JAYMTF010004181.1:0-13685 GCA_036897485.1 Pelargonium nanum | reverse complement strand
CGTCTATTGGCGTTGGGCGGACACAATGGACTTGGGCGCCGCCAAGCGACGTTGGATGTCGCCGACGGTTTTGGAGGCGCCCATTGGCGTTGGGCGCGCACAATGGACTTGGGCTCCGCCGAGCGACGTTGGATGTCGCCAACGGTCTTGGAGGCGACCATTGGCATTGGTCTTGACTCCTTGGACCCGTGACTTCAGGTCGGGGCTTCATAGTTGTGAGTTTGGCGACGTGGCGCCCCGTGTCATGTCTTTATTAGTTTTTAAACTTATGATTTTTTGGGTAGAATCAGCCAATCAGGTAGTATTATACTGTAAATCAAGAAAGCAGTATATTAAGATTACGAAGATCGGATATTTTGTTAGGCTGATCAACACTTATGCTTAACATTTTTATATTTCACAGGGTACATACTTTTCTAAACAAAAACTTTCAAAGTCTATGTCATAGGTTAATTTAATCATCAGTCCCCTCAATCAAACAATACTCGCAAACATTTTCCTTATACTCCCTAAAATAATACTACTTGTTTTACATGCAAATTAACCGCTTACTAAATTACAAGTTTTGAAACTGGGAACTTGATTGCTTAACTTAAGTATGAAATTCTATAAGTCTAAATGTCTATTTTTTTTATACGGGCGTCCGATGTCAAGAAAGTGTAAGGGAGTCTGGAGCTTGTGACTTGCAAGACAATACACTACAGAATGATAAACTTAGAAGTATTTCCGAATTGCTTAACTTAAGTATGAAATTCTATAAGTCTCAAAGTTTTCTTTCTATACGGGCATCTGATGTCAAGAGAGCGCCAGGTAAGGGAGTCTGGAGCCTGTGACTTGCAAGACAATACACTACAGAATGAAAAAACTTAAACGTATTTTCGAAATGTCGCATTAGGCATGAGAATGAGATTTTAACCGGAATACATAAAAACTTCTAAGAGCGTTTTATGAGGGGAAAGTGAATATTCAATGCTCATACACATTTTTCTTATACTCCCAGTAATAGTAATTGTCTTACATACAAATTTTCTATCGCTTTCATTGTCCAATAAAATATTTTTTTCTTGCACGCAATCAATCAGATACTAACACAGATGTTATCTAAAACATGCCGGCTTAGTTTACTAAATAATTCTTTGGCTTACGTTTCGTTGCACATTGGTTGGAGATGGACTCGTAATCTATGATCTTATTAATATATTACAAAGTCGTCTCAATTGATTTCATTATTTTATGTTACCACACACCTCACCTGTTCCTTGGAATACATTTTATTAATGAAGCTCATTGTCATCTCTTGATCACAAATTTGGTGTCCTGTGTTTGTAGTTATTCCAACTATGAATTGTTCTTATCAACGAAGACCAACACATTCATTTATACACATAATTACAATCTTAGGATTGGACTTAGCCACATTAATTTTTGTCGTTGTTGGTCTTCTAATTTTGTTCCAACAAGAATTTACATTAATTTTTCATAACAAAAACCTGATTTCTATTAAGGAAAAGAAGCATCCAATACTAAAACATTAGAGATATCTATAACATGGCCGATCAAAGAGCGAGCCTCATATTGGATTAGACGACCGAACAAATTCATGAGCCATCTGATTCACAAACTTACGAATAAAACAAAACTTTGTACTACCCAATGTAAAATCTACCGTTGATGTTGTTTACTCTAGCTAACGTTGCAAAACAAAACACTATGATATGCTGTATTTTAATTTTTTCTTTGAATGCTGAAATGATCTTTTTTCCTTTGCCATATGCTCCTCACTTTTTAGACATTGCATATATTCTAAATTATCATTAATGACAAAAAAAGAAAGAAAAAAAACACCCATATAGTATTTTTTATTTTTTATTTTTTTTTTTGTAAATACTTTTGAACATAAACATTATCATGTCTATGAAGCCCGTCTCAAACAGGTCCTCAAAATTTTCGAAACACATTTGAAGCATTTTCAGAAGCATCCGATCATGAGCCATTCCGAGCAATCTACTATAGTAAATGTGATAAAAAAGCATAGTTATCCTCTACTTTTAGGAAAATTAATAAATACTTAGACACATAGAAAAGTGAGTCAATTCTGCCCAATGAAACACTCTTCCATACATATGTATAAAAAAATTAACAAATTTGGACTCTCAACTATAATATAGCAATGTCTAATTTCCAGAATGTGAATCTATGATCGTGTACAGGGATTTATATCAGCAGCGTTTTAAGGAGTTGGAAGCATGGGCAAGTGGACAAGATGTTAGAAACCTAGTAGCTAATTTTCTGCAGTTTTTTTGTCATTGGGTAACAAGACGGATTGTATCTGGTGCTCACAAATTAGCTCAGCTAGGTAGAAATTGTTTTTGTAAGGTTTGAAACTCTATATTTTGATGTAAATAATCCATTGGCTTTAATTTTATATATATTAAAAAAATCCAGAATGTGTAGTTTCCTATCAAATTACCTTGAAATAATGAGGTAAAAACCCAAAATAATCCTTAAATTTTTCAGTTTCAATCTAATTTGGTCTCGAATGTTTTTAAACCCAAATTAGTCCTGAACTTTCGTGTTTCAATATAACTTGGTCCCTGGACTTTTTTAAAATCTAAAATAGTCCCTAAACTTTCAAATATTGACATGATTTAAATTTTTAACTTTTGATATAAGCTCTAAGGGTAAGGACCATTTTGGGTCAATATTTGAAAGTTCAGGAACCAAACTGGGTAGAATAACGAAAGTCCAGAGACCATTTTGGCTCACAAAAAGTTCAAAGACCAAATTAAGTCAAAACACAAAAGTCCAGGGACTATTTTGAGTTTAAAAAAAGTTAGCGACCAAATTAAATCGAAACATGAAATTTCGGGAATCAAATTGAATATTTTACCAAATAATTGTATGTAAGTAAAAGAATGATAAACTAATTAAACACATAATGAATGGTATTTAATACTTACCATATGTTTGACTGTCAGCACAAAAAAAAAAAAAAATAAATAAAGAACCCTCCAAGATAGATAGTAGGAGCGGGAGCGCCCTCGTATGCCACATTTTAAGGGTTGGTTTGAAAATATGGTACTAAAGTGGTGAATTTGCAAAAGAGAGAGTGAATAGGGGATGCATTATGAGAATTTGGAGAAGTTCAAGTGATTATAGTGAAAATTGCAGCTTAAAGTTCTACTTTTTTTTTAAATAAACCGGGACTATATATATTAAAATCAAAATACGGAAGTCCAAGATTTACAAAAACCGCTTAGGCCTAGTTTTGCTAAGCTATGAGCCCCAGACACAAGTCGTCTGGTTGCCCATTTACAAAAAACACCTACGAAGTCCTTAGCTAGCCTCCTTATGTCCTCCCCGGTGACCCAAGCTTCTTACTCCCTAAAAAGCAGCCGAGACATATCCCTGCAAACGTTGAAAGAGTCGCACAATATGATTACATGTTGTATGTTACAATGTTGAGCAAATGAAAGTATGGAAAGCACAACGTTCAGTTCAGCATGATACGGCGACGAAGCATCACTGGGCTTGCATAGCCTTGCCATCACCTCCCCTTTGGCAGATACCATTTCCTAGCCTATCCCCCCCTTACTGTCTTAATACGCTCCATCACAAACAAATACCACCTGATCATTTTGCAGCCTTATGAGACCTAGATTATCTATTCTTTCCTCTTTCTGTGTAATCTCTTTGCTGCTATACTCTTTCAGCCTTTTCCCTAAATCTTTCCCATAGCTAATCATCCCTCCTTTTGCAGTTTCCCAAATATTAACCCAGAAATCCTTTTTCCCCTAAAAAATGAACTTGTTCCTAGACTTTCAGATTTGAAAAGATAGTACCAAAAACATCAGCATTGTCCCCCAGGCTTCCTCAGATATGAAGTTATTTGAAGGCATGCAATTCGCTAGGACCTTCTCAAACTTAGTCTGCTTATTACATCTTATTGTTAGACTTGAAGCAAACCAGAGCCTTTATCTATCTTCACACCTGAACAGGATATGATCTATATCCTCCTCCTCAGTACCACACCTCACAAATAAGCTATTCTCCCTCATGTTTCTTTTTCTAAAGTTCTCCAATGTTGGGAGGGCCTCATTGATGCACTTCCATGCAAATATTTTTAATTTCTCTGGGATCGAAGCATGCCACATGCGATTCCAATTAAAATCCCTACCTTTTTGCTGGGTTCTGGCTATCCCCATTTCTTACAATGAATGCATAACCTGATTTAACTGAAAACTCACCAGAACTGAATCCTAACCACACTGCAGAGTCTGTACTGGCACTCCACTGAGGTAATTGATGTTTAAGATATTGTCTGCCTCCTTTGTACTGAACTCACTTCTAACCTTATTTTCATCCCATCCTTCTGTGGACATCAAACTCTCCACTGTGGACACTCTTCCTAATGTCCTATTCTCATTCCATTCCAGTCTGGAATCTGCTACCCATACATCCTCAAATATTTTTATATCTTTACCATTCCCCACTTTCCATTTCATATTGGATTTTAACATCTCCCTCCCCGCACACAGACTTCTCCAAATCCAAGATTTATCCTGCTTCTGTTTAATTCTCCAAATATTCCCACCCTGGCAATATTTACTTGCTAGGATTCTATAGACTAGACTGTTAGGGAATTGAGCTATTCTTCAAAACTGGCTGGCTAGGAGACTAATGTTGAAGGCACCTATGTCTCTCATTCCTAGTCCTCCCATACCCTTTGGTTTACTTAAGATCTGTTTTGAGACCCAGTGGATTGTTCTTTCAAGAGGGTCTTTACCCCACCGGAATCTAGCTATAAACCCTGAGAGTCAGGAGCTAAAGTATTCTGGCATTTTATAAAGATTCATGATATACATAGGGAGAGCATTGAGAGTTGATTTTATGAGAACCAGCCTCCCTGCCTGGGACAAGAGGTTCATTTTCCAGGTAGCTAATATAGCCTCAATTTTTTCCTTTAAGAATTGGAACATTTATCTCCTACTCACAGTTCCTAAGCATGGGATTCCTAGATACTTCCCAGGTCTCAATGCCACTGGCATAGGAAGAATTCCTTTAAAAATCCTTATAAACCTTCTGGGTATATTGGGGTTAAAGAACCATTCAGATTTTTCCAAGTTTATGCAATGTCCAGATGCAGTCTCATACTCTTTTAACCTCTCTCTAAGTTTTGAGATTGACTCTAAGGTTGGCTTAAAGAAGAGGAAAAGGTCATCAGCAAAGAGGAGGTGATTAACCTTACATACTCCTCTAGCCACTTGGATACCTGGAACTCCACCATCTTCCATATCATCCTCTAAGGTTCTTGAAAGACCCCCAGCACACAAAAGGAAAAGGTATGGAGATAAAGGGTCTCCTTGTCTTAGTCCTTGATTAGAAAGAACTGTCTCAGATAATTTTCTATTGATTAGAATATTGTACGAGACAGTTGTGACACATTTCTTAATTGACCCTATCCACTTCTCCGGAAAATTTTGAGCTTCCATAATCTTAAACAAGTAATCCCACCTAACCCTATCATAGGCTTTACTAACATCCATTTTGAGGCCAGCTTTAAAGGATCTGCCTTTAGAAGTTCTCCTAATGGAGTGTAGGATCTCATTAGCTACAATAATGTTGTCCTGAATTCTCTTTCCAGAAACAAAGCCATTTTGAAAGGGAGAGATTAGACTACCCATTACTTCTTTTTAGTCTTCCCACTAGAACCTTAGATATGATTTTATAGATGACATTACATAGGCTAATGGGTCTATAATCTTTAGGTGAAATAGGGTGTCTAATTTTTGGAATCAGGGCAATGGTTGTTTGGTTGATAGAGTCTGGCATCTCATTACCATTCAAGACTTCCAGCACTGCATTCGTCACCTCATCTCCTATAATATTCCAATATTTTTGATAGAATAGGGCAGGAAAACCATCAGGCCCAGAAGCTTTATGACTACCAATCTCAAAGACAGCCTTCCTAACCTCCTCTCTATTAAATCTCTCATTTAGTGAGGTTACTTGGTCTTCCCTTAATTTCCTTTTAATCTTCTCACAGTGCTTAATGATTAATCCCTCTCTTTCACTACTCTCTTTTTCCACTACCTCAAAAATTTTCCTAAAGTGGCTAACTAACGTGTCATGTATGCCTGGCTCATCATATACCCAACCTTTCTCCTCACTTTGGATTGCTCTTATCTTAATTCTAGCATGCTTCTTAGAAGCGACCCCATGGAAATATTTCGTATTTCTGTCTCCTTGGGACAAAAAGGTCACCCTAGATCGTTGCCTTCACATTTCCTCTTCCATATCCAGGATGTCCTCATATTCATTTTGAATCCTTAGATAGCTTTCAACTACTTGGGAAGAGACTCCATCCTCCTCAATCTCTTTTTGTTTATTTTCAATCTCCTGCATTAAGAATTTCATCTTTCCGGTTAAACTTCCAAATTCCTCATATTTTCAAAAGGATAGCTCTCTAGCAGTTGCTCTTAGTTTGGATTGAATTTGTCTTAGGGAAGATGAAAAGGAATAGTTATCCCTTCTCCAACTATCTTGAACAACTGGTAGGCATCTAGGGTGCAGGGTTCACATGCTTTCAAATCTAAATTTTTTCTTTCTTCTAGGCTGGGGATTAAGATTAAGCACAAGGGGGCTATGATCAGATACTGCTATGGCTCATGATATTAATTGCACCCCTGGGAACATGTTAAACCACTCTATATTAGCAAACCCCCTATCCAACACTTCAAACAAACCCTCCACACCCGATCTTTTATTGATTCACGAAAATTTTGGACCTGATCTTCTAATTTTGAAAAGATTAAGATTAGAGAGGAACACCTTTAAAGGCTCTACCTAAGCATAGTAAGAGCATTTTTCCCCAATTTTTCCCCCCTACGAAGAACTTGGTTAAAATCTCCCAACAAACACAGAGGTCCTTTACAAATACTGAACATATTCAACATTTGACTCCAAGTCTCCTCCCTACTATTAATATAAGGGTTTCCATAGACACCACCTAACCACCAGACCTCCCCATAGCTAGTTGAAACTTTAGACAAGACTAAATTGTCTGATTTATCAACTTCTTGGACTATAATGTTAGATCTATTGCCAAACCATATCCCTCCTTTGGACCCTTTACTATCAGAACACCATGAGGCCACATATCCTATCCCACTCAATTTAATATCTACCTTCTCCACCTCCATTTTAGTCTCACAGAGTAAAACAACATCTGGATTATATTTTTTAATAAGGTCTTTTAGATGACGAACATGTAGAGGGAGACCTAACCCTCTACAGTTCCAACTTAATATTATCATGGCGACCTGGGTGGCTGTGAAGAGCCAACCACCCCAGAACCCCCAGTATTTGAAATAGATAAATTGGCTACAGACTCAATGAATCTCAAACTACTGCACAACAGTTTGGATTTGATGGTTGCAACTTCCTCAACACTGCCATACTTCATAAAATCATGTTCAACAGACGGATCATGTGTAGAAATATTTACCTCATTCTCCTGCTCCTCCTTGTTGTTCTCCTCCTCTAATCTCTTCTTTTTCACGGATGAGTGGAAGATAGGTTTAGAAGCTGCCCTCTTCCTTCGTCCTCCCAAAGGGATGTCCTCCGAACCAGTATCCTCCACCCAGACAGGGAAAGATGGAGTAGATTCAGACCTCCATGCTTCCTTTTTTATCACTTCCCATTGTATCTCTTTCTGGAGGTACTCGTTGAAATTAGCCCACTGCTCTTCAATTTTTCCCTTCATTTTGTCCTTGCAATGATCTCTCCTCTTCCTCGGTCTTGGTCCAGCCACATACCTAGCCATTCTCCCATCTTCTTCAATGAGATTGAGGCATACTGCATTCCTGCTTTCTTCCTCCTTCTCTGACTCCTCTCCTCCAAGCTTAGCCCTACTTTCCTTTCCCAACAGTTGAACCGAGTCACAATCCTCCAATACTTCCTTATTTCTCACCCAAGGACCTAGAGGGACAGATTTCTCACTTCCCCTTGATGGAAAGTGAGAAGATCCTTCAGTCGCCGAGTTGAGATTGAGGCGGACCTCCCACGCCATCTGAATCAGTAGCTGAATCATCATCAGAGGAAACAGAAATGATTGGATTTTTCTCCTTTCTACTCCCAATTCCCAGGAACTTCGCATAATTAGAGTCCACTTACTCATCCGAAGCCACTTCTACAATTGGCGCTTTTCCTCTGGATTTAACCCTCTCCAGAAGCTTCGCATAGTCCGAGTCCGCCGAGTCGCTGTCATCTGAGGAAGGCTTATTTCTTGCTGGAGCCATCGCCAAACAAAGCATGCCATTGCGATCCTTTGAGATAAGGGTATTAACTGGAGCCTATTCGCTTTCTCCCCCTCATAATTACTTGCCTCACCAAACCCAATCATCGTGCCTTCACTGGAGATAACCATATCTTCTATAGGGTCCGACTTCTCAAAAGAAGAAAAGAAGTGATGATCCGCCCCAAAGTCTGAAACACTTCGCCCGCTTTGACTTGTCAGGCCCAGATCCGACAAATTAACCCGACCCAGATTCAATCCATACATACTAGAAATAAGCGGAGTCTGGTCAGATCGGTTATCTCCAAAATCTTCCTCAGATTGGGGCTCCGACACAGCTAAGAAAATTTTCTTTTCCACCTCATCCATCTCCATGAACTCAGCAAGAGACACTCTCCTATTATGCTGACGTCTACTACTCTCACCAACTTCCCAATTTCCTTTCTCACGCAATTGTTGATTTGCAGCCACTTGTCCCAAGAGATTGAGCGCATGCATGCCAGATGACTCCTCTCTGGGCCTTTCCTGACCTTCCCTGATCTCCACTCCTCTGCTCCTATTCCTCGAGTGAACATCACGCGCCACCCTTGAATCCCTCTCTTTATTCCAGCCACCATCTTTAGAGACCATCCTTCTTTCTGCATGGCGCGATCCTCCTCCCATCTGGCCATTAAACATGAAAGGCCCATCCAGATCATTTAATAGAGGATCCAAAGCTCCCCCATAAAGACTTGGAACACCATTTATACCAATGCCTCCATCAAAGTTGACCGAAAACGACATCGCATCAAGACCATCTCCCCAAATACCAACTCCATTAAGCATCCCTCCAGGAGCCCCATGCATTCCTCCGGAAACTCCATGCATGCTACCAGGAACACCTTGCATGTCATCATCTTGGCCAAACCCAGACAGGACCGAGGAGTCATCAGCCTCCGGAGGAGGCATTTGAGCTTGGAATGGCCCTCTATAACCTTGACCAACATCAATAATGGAGTTTATGAATTTCTTGGAGTTTGGGAAAGCTCTCAACTCAAGTGAGAACATTCGGACAGAGGGTTCAAAAATAACCCTAGGGTGCTCATTACCTTACAGTAAGAGACTCATCCTCCGAGCAATCCTTGCTTCAGCGACAGTAATGGGCACCCTGGATGCATAAGGAGAGTGGCCAACGAGCCCACACTTGACACAAACCTTGAAGACCTTCTCATATCTGAACTGGTTCCATGCTCGAGCACCTTGCTCCATCTTCAAATAGCAACCTGGAATTAGAGGGTCCTCCATAGTAAGTTAGACCCTTACTCGCTGATAGGACCATCTCCCTTCCCCGTCATACCTTCTATCCACCTCCAGAACTAGGCCCACAAAGTGCCCTATATAATCTGCAAAATCAGGGTGAGCATATGCGAAGGGGATCCCATGCAGCTGGATCCATAAGGGAGCGATGGGAGCTCCAATATTCATCGGCGAAGCGAAAAGGTTGAGCGTCCCCACCACCAGAAGTGCACCTGCAACATTCCATGGTCCCCCCTCCAACAGCACAGTAGCATCATTTGGCTCAGAAAAAACAAGGAGATAGTTTCTCTCCTCTATACTTTGGACTTCAAATGAGAAATTTCTCTTGTCCACCAAAAAGCTATAAGAGAGCATTGGAGGTTGGTGGAGCTACAACTTACTATTGACCTAGGGCAAACTAATTCCCATCCCTTTCTGGCAATAAACGACCTCATTGACAACCCTTCCTCACACCAGCAAGATTTCTCTCTCATACCCCAAAACCTAGGCAATTTCCTCTCTCACACCCCAGAACCTAGCCAATTTGAACAGGCACTCAAAAGAGGACTGGAAACACACCCTCAAGAACTGATAAATCACTCTCTTCTTCAACGTTCCTCTTATCTAACCCTTACCCTAATCCACACTCCAACTGAAAAGACAGTCCACTAATGGACGACAAAACCTTAATGGAGAAGAACACTCCACTATCATTGCCTAGCTACACCCTAAAGAAACCCAACAGTCACTGTAGCATGCAACTGTAGCATGCAGCAGCTACCCCACGACCTAAACCCTACTCTAATGATTAGCAACGCCTAAGTTCTTACTACTCTCTTTCTACACCGAGAGCTCCTTGGATAGGAGAGCCTCCAAAATTAAGTCTAAGGAGTTTTTTTTTTGAGTGTTTTTTTAAAGTTCTACTTAGGTCTTTTAGCTTCTTTTCACTGCATTACCATACATTAACCCTATCTTTACATTACAATCTTAAAAGTCTTAAAAATCTTGAATGTTGAAAAATTTTCAAATTAAGGGAGAGACTTACTGGGTCAACTTTTTTGGGCCCTAGTAGGCCCACTCTAGGAGAAAAGCCCGCAAGAAGCACTACCTGAAAAGAAGCGCCGTGAGAAAGGATATGTCATATAAGAAAAAGATGCATCACCATTCCCTATTTAAATATGTTGTGAGACAACATCATAAAAGTAAGCACAATTTCCTAGAAAATTTAGAGAAATCATGGGATATGTATTAACTCTGGCATTAGTGTGGTCTTCCTCTAACGAGACATGGTTTTGTAGGTATTCAGATCATAGAAAACGAAGTAGGACTAGACGCTCGAGTGTGGAGCAACACTTGGTGAACTTGTCGTGAAACTATAAGACGAAGATGGTTGAAACCGAAAAGAAAACAAAAAGAAAAAACTTTCCCGTCCAAATAAACTAAGACTCCCGACCCCTACAAGGCACAAAGGCAGCCCCCCGCAAAAGAAGACCTCGACCGAGCAGCCTTTGCACACCTCTGATGTAAGAGTAACTCTTTTCTCTGAAGACCCGAAACATGTAGACAAAAGAAAAGAATCAAGTCTAAGTATATAATGAAGCCATTTCATAGGATGGGTGTGACCCAAATCAAACAGAAGTGGAAGGGGAAGCTAGGACCAACAACTAACAATAAACGCCTATGAGACTAGTGGACCGGAGCAAGAAAAATCACCGACCAAATAGAGGGATGAAATGGAAGAGATGATGAGAAGAATAATGAGGCATTGGAGAGAAAGCTCCCAATTTCAGCCGCATCCCCGATCACGAGGACAAATCACCCTTCTCCATAGCATTTCTTGGGAAATCTTCCCTATATGCTTGAAGATACCTAAAATTCAAAAAAACAAAGGTAAAGGAGACCCTAAGCACGACCTAGATGACTTCATATGCTACACGAACCTCCAATATTAGGCAACTGATAAAATGAAATGATGAGCATTTTCACCAAATTTAGGAGGTAGTGCTCAATATTAGGAGGTAAGCTTCTCAAAGGTTCCGTGAGCCGTTTCAAGCAACTACCCGTAGAGTTCATTTCTCGCTTCCATGCCACAACACCTTTGAAGAAAGAAATAATGCATTTAATGGGGATGACCCAAGGCTTAAAGGAGATTTTACAAGAGTTCGTCGATCGATTTATAAATATATACCAGGATGTGCATGACATCAACCAGGAGATAGTTGTAATCACTTTTTTCAATGTGTCTAAGCAAACCCTGTACCCAAAAGTTTCTCTCATTTCACTGACCCCACCACAACATTGTCTATCATCTCCGAAGAAAACAAAGCACATGAAAAATGGAGCTGACAAAAAAAGACGCACACGAACCTAGAAATGTGGGGATCCCGCAAATACTATACCTTCCACAGACAACAAGGACATGACACTGAAGATTGCATAAATATGAAGAACGAAATCAAAAGAAGGATTAGAGAAGGAAAGTTGGCATACAACAGTGCTAAAGAACTCAGAGCAAGAGAAGCAGATTGAGGAAACCAGAAGGCTCGCATGCCAAAGCTTAGAGAACCGCCGAACTGGTATCTACCCCGAGATAAAGAGGAAAGAGCTTATTGTTGTTCTACAATATATATTGAAAACGAAAATGTTAGACACCAAGAAACAATCAAACAACACTCTTATACTACCATATCACTCCTGAGCATACACAATAAGCTCTCGGGCATATGCAGTGACATCATGTTTTGAAATAGATGCAAAATCAGGAAAGGTGCTAATTCGATTATGGCTACATTTTTAGAAAGGTGTTCATAATATTGCTACAAAAAAAAAAAAAAACACACACACAAGTATAAGCTTAAAATGGCAAACCTAGATTGACGATTAAAATCATTCCTAATTATGAACGAATCCTTTTAGCTTTAATCCTTGAAAATTGTTTTGGAAGTAAACTAACCAATAGTCCCGGTGACATAGGCGAGGGCATTCTTGAATTTAAGGTCAATTTCTCATAAATTGACTCCTTTTTAAAGTGGGCTAAAACCCCTTGTTCACATGCACTGTTGATTTTGGAATTTTGAAAACATGACCTGAGTTTGTATTTTTTTAAGCCCGTCTTCTTAGCTTTTCTTTGATCATATAGCCGTTAACCAATCTCAAAAGTTCTTAAAGAATAAAACAAAGACGAAATAGTTTGAAGATATGATTCAATATAAGATTTGTGAATAGATACGTAAAAACACAACAAAATAATGGACAAAGAAAAAATTAAGGGGTAAATGTCATTCAAGAATTCAGGGATAGAAAAGTTAGTATGAATCATAAATATCACCTATGAGATGATTAATCACTATTTTACATTTTCTCATATGATTAACTTTAGTTAAAAACATGAAATTGGACTTTCTCATTGATTTTGTCACTTTCCGTTGTAGAATCGGGTACCAAACGATACTTAAAACTAAAAGGATATAAACTGATCCACAAAAGCATGTTTATGCAAATTTCGGCTAAGTGTGTGCATAGGGTTAGGCATGTTTGGGTCTGGACAAAAAAATGGACCGGACTGATTCGGACCAAATGGTAAACTAATCTGACCGAACACTTAATTGGATTAATTCCACTCAAACGAGAAGAAAAAAAAACGTGGAAGCTACCTCATAGTGTATGATGTTACCCATTAAATTTGAAATTTGTTTGGATAAAAAAACCATGAAAGTTATTCAATGTTGTGGATCAAAGTTATATTCATGTGCTGCATAATTGATAAGAGTGTGAGGCTATTTACTGAAAACTAATTTCTATTAAGATCACATTGTATGGACCAATCCTAATTTTGAATATGCTTCTTCAATTTCTACTATTCAACATGAATCCTAATTTGATTTAAAAAAAAACATGAACCCTAATTTTGGTAACTGGGTCGTAATTGAGCAGATGGTCAAGGCCCAACCTCTCTCAGCTATATGACACCCAACATAATGGCCCATGTTTAATCTAATGGGCCCAACAACAACATTAACTCTCTCTCTCTGTCTCACACACACATTAAGGATAACTAGTATGCTACCCGTGCGTTGCACGAGATGTAAAAACTTATAATAAAAATTATTATTAA
>JAYMTF010004180.1:0-13686 GCA_036897485.1 Pelargonium nanum | reverse complement strand
GCTGTCTCTAGTGAATAGTACATAGGGGCTATGTGTAATTACCCCTAATTATAATAAGTTTAGTTTATCGTTTGTGCGTCGTTATGTGAATCAAGAGGCATATAATAGGTTGCTTTATTCTTTTTTAGGATTGAGTTTTGGGTAATTTCGCCCTTGATTGATTTTGATAACATGGTTGGTTTAGAAAGGAAAAAAAGTCAAAAAAGGAAGCTGTTTGGCAAGAACAATGTAGATGTGCATAAACTTAAATTGTAGTTGTGAAATCTTGTTATATTGAAAAGATAATATCAAATTGAAGAGCATGTATTTATGGTGAGTGTGACATGACAAGAGGTAGAGAGCTACAGCCATCATACTCCCATGGAATAAGACAAATCTAATGGGATATGCTGCCCATATCCACTATGGATAGGAGTAGAATTCAACTCAACACTAACGTTACGTTTATATTTAGAGTTGTCAATTCTAAATTCAGATCGAATATTTTCGAATCGAATTGAATTTTAAATGTTAGTGCAAATTGTATTGATTTGGACGAATTTACTCTACTCGATTTAAAAAGATGATCGGAATGATTTCAAGTCACAATTAATTTTAAATGTCCGTAAATTCATATTCAAATTGGTAGCTAATATTATTGCTATTGTTCTTTCCCCAAATCCAATCAGCTTTTTCATCCAAATAGGACCATTCCAGTGGGGAAAGGAAAACGACTGGTCGATGGAAAGTACATATATATGTGGGACTAGAGTTGGAGGTAGCCCATTAGGAGAGGAATGGGCATATATACAAATACATACATATATACATACACACACATATACATAGATGTATATATTTATATATGTATGTATGTATGTATGTATGAATTATGAATGATTGCACGTGTAAATAACACTTGTCCAGCTTGATTGGTCCTCAACCTTATCTGATTAATGTTCTTCTACACTAGTTGAAGTGATTGGTGCATTTTTTTATGCTGTAGACGAAATGATAACCATGTGAATTCCAATTGTGTCTTAAGTTTTCCTTTATTTTATGTTTAATAGTTGGGATTGAAGTCATGGACAAAATTTTAACATATGAATGTGCAAACTTTTAAATAAACGAGGGCATGTAAAGTAATGTCATGTGCACAGGGACGGATCCAAATTTTTTGTCTTGTGGGGACAAATTATAAGAATAATTTTTTTATCAAACTATTATGACAAAAAAATATAATATTGTGGGAGCAATAATTTAATTTTATCAAATAATATAAACAAATATAAGAGTTTTAATGAATAAATACAATGAATATAGTGAAAAAAAATTATTTTGTGGGGGCAGCTGCCCCCAATGTGGCCCTAGTGCCTCCGTCCCTGCATGTGCATTACATGAAAACACACAAGTTTGACTTTACACAAAAGTTATTATAACACATTTTTACTATGTGTGACAATGAGGTTTCTTCCACGAGAGTTTTCATGGACACTACAAACTTAGAGAGATTTACATACTATGATTGATATGGAGGAGTGTGATTGTTTAATGAAGACTAGAGTCCCATGGTAAGCTAATTATGACTTGTCTTTCATGGCGCACGATCGTGTTTTGAGACATCCACTTGTCTCTCGAGCGTAATGGAGAGCGACTTGAACACTTAAGAACGCATATCATCTTGACGTGACATTCTAGTGACTTATGTAAGACAATGGGGCATTGGCGTTCTCCCAAGTACAAGACGCGCATGCTCTAGTGTCCTTGGCTCAGGCGTAACTTCAATCTTGGTGAGTCCTACTCTCTGGCTACTTCATCTTGAGTGACCCCAAGACTGCCTTGGGTTTCTACCTCGAGGTGAGCCTAGAGGTGCGTCTGAATGTAGTGAGTCTTAAGAGTCCATGCTCCTAGGCGTCCTCGCTTTTCAGCTACCTTTTTTTATAAGCCGCTTTTCAACTACCTTAAGAGTGTACCTTAATGAATTGAGCGTTGAGAAAGAATACTCCCCTTATGATTGAGTTTTAAAGTGAAGGAGACAATTGTGAGGAAGGCGCACATAAGCGAGCAACGTTTGACAAGACGAGTCGGACACTGCGACGTAGATTGGCATTTTAGCGCCCTGCTTCGGTCAAACAAGGCAAGGCGAGGAGCGAGGCGCTCTGGCCAACCAGGGTAAAGCAGGCAAGACGAGGCGAGTCTTGGCTAGGCGGGACTTGTGCTGCTATGCCCTAACCTGGCCAATCAAGACAATTATTTTAAGACAGAGAGAATATATATTTACTCGGTTTATACAGTACTTCTGATCGGACAATATTTCCTTTAACCATGACAGTTAAGTTGAACACAAGTTACACAGCCTTGAGAGCAAAAGACCAATAAACACTAAGCAGCCCAACAAGGCGAAACAATTAAAGCCCTTAATTACATGATACATCCAGCATTACAAATTAACTTGCACATCACATCACATCTCTATTACAACATTAATTGCTCTTACAATATTCCAATATTCACTAACTGCACACAAATCTCCATACATTGCAACACTAGCTAAAACTCCAACCTTATTCAAGATACAGCACACACTATACAAAACTTACAATAGCCTCATGCACGACCGTTTCACGAAACAAACCATTGATCACGCATCCTTAACTTGGAAGAGGTTGCGGTTTTTGACTACAATATCGTACATGTGCATGGACTTGAAGTTGCCAAAGTCTACAGGCAGAGATATGAGGTCAAGCGTCGACGTTTTGTGGTATTGTAGGAGGTGCGGGTGGTCGCCGCAATACCTCTCCCACCCAAGCGCCGACAATTTTTGGTGAAGAACAGCGTACGAGGTGATGACGTCGTTGGATGGAGTGTAGACAAGCACTTTGCGCCGCACATTTCCCGATGATTGGCTGTTCCGGTCGCATGATGAATTGTGGGCGCCGGGATTCTCCACCAGCCGCACCACTCCCTTCTTGAAGACCCAAACGCCGGACATGGTGGTGGGATGTGTATTGGCAAGCGAAGGCGGATACATATATATATAGGAATGTGAGAGTGGATTGGACCTGAACTTGCGGGCACCTGACATCCGACCCGGCTTTTGTCCAAACTAAATCTGATTCGACCAACTTTTAGGTTGAGCATACCCGCATGATTAGCACATTATTCTATGCTTAAAAATTGAAACCCGACCCGAAGGTCCTAAAGACCGAAGTATTGGATCAGATTCGGGTTAGAGTTCACCAACCCGAACCCACCCGAACTCTGATTTGCCAGCTCTATTGTGAATCATTGGAATGATGAAATGCCACTTCATAGGGTATGGGTGTACCTATAGTGGGGACCTGTGCATGCGCTGGGGCTTATTGAGGGTATGTTTTGGGGTGCACGTGCCATGCATGGGTGATGCGAGGGAGGGTAGGGGACGAAGGTGAGAGAGATGGGACACAACAATCCATCCCCTCCACTTGTGTTATTGTTGCCTTTTGGGGTCTATTTGAGAATTGTTCAATTCTCTGCAAAGTAGTTGGAAAGTAAAATGTTACTATTAGGGCTTAGGATTTGTGTGCGTGTGTCGTGTTGATGGTTGTTTGTATGTTGCATAACACAATATGAATACGAGACGTTTAATAATAAGGTTGTGTGGTCTAATATGAACACAACACGACACGTTGACACAACCACAATCCAACACCGTACGATAGAACCAACACATTTGAAACGACATAACCCAACACGTTCGGCACGTTTTAGTATCAGTTTACAATTATACCTTTAAGTGTGTGTTGGGCGATCGCGCGTGTCACAACATGACTATCGCGTGTGCATTTTTGGAGACTCAATAAGAACACGACATGATTACTAGACGTGTTGGGCTATCCAAAACACACACGATACGATTACAAAATGTGTGAATCTAACACACTATTTCATTTCGTTACACAAACTACCCACTCTAACTGATATAGCAGTTTTCGTGTTGACATATGTTTGCCAGTGTACTTATTGTACACTACTACTAATATGCACCTAAGTTTTCTTTGTATTTTGAAGGGCATAGTCATCTCTTACAGCATTTCTAATTCCCTTTATCTTGAATCAATTACGCAGATCACAACTAGTATACTTTTAAATTCTCTACATGCGAATGTCTCGAGTTTCAACTTAACTTAAAGTTTCGAATTCGATCTCGATAAATGCTTTTGCGTTAAACTTGGTATGAAAAGGAATTGGTCTACTAAAAAGAAAGTTGTCGTTCTTATGATCCTTACCTACTCAAATGAAAATTACTCTTAAATGCGACACACCGAAAGAGACCTCATAATTCCCACAATGTGAGATAGATGCATTGAAGCCTCCTAATAGATATAGTCAATTGACTTCAATGATATGAGCTTTGACCAGAGAACTATGGACCACAGACATCTATGTAATTACTCATATATGAGACAATGTCCAATAATTTTGCTCTGATGATAATACATATATTTGTGACACCATTTCACTTAGCATTGTTTGCACTTGAGCAGAGCTTCATGTCTAGAGTAATTCAAGGTGCTCTCATAAATTTTGTTAAGTAAAAGAGTTGCTCTGTTTGAATTAAGACTTGCTAGAATATTTTGACAATTAATTCAGTATTTTTGTGCTACTTGAAACTTTTGGTTGGACCAAGTTTAGCTAAAAGAGCAATTGTCTTAGTTGTACAAATGAATTAGGGCTTGTACGTGCTTTACTGCAAAACTGAAAGTAGTTAGAACGAACTTGATAAAACTAAAAGATTGTGTTGCAAAAGATCAGTTATGTTCAGTAAACATAAAACTTAAAAGTGATTTTGAAAATTCTGATGTAGCTTGTTTGAGAAAAAAACTGAAATGAGGTATATATTTATGTAAAAACCAAATTAGACACACGGGTAATTAATAGGGCAACCTCTTGAAGTGGCATGTGGTTTTTACAGTATGTTCCATATGTTACATTCTCTTGGGTAATTAGTAATTGGTATCAATGGTATTGTAGTTTTGGACATGTTATACTTTCGTCACATATTGTTACAAGTTGATCAAATCAAATTTCATGTATGAAACCTCACGATTAGTATATGAATATACACTCGCACACAGATTTCGTGTATGAAGTCTGAGTCTTAAATCACTCAGTCAAAAGTGTGATATGAAGGGTAAAATTGAAAAAAAAAAAATTTAATTCTGAATTGGCCTTGATTCTTTTTTTCTTTTTCAGATTTACCCTCCAAACTAATTTAATCTCTCAAACGTAACACCACAGAAGAGAAGTGAAAGAAGATGAGTGAGGACGCGAAGAGAAGCATCAATGGAGGAGCTCTTGCGGCCAAAACCAACACCGCCGACGACCGGAAATCCTCGTCGGCGGCAGCTCCGATGAAGCGCTTCATCGTCAAGAGCGCCGACATGAAAGAAGACATGCAAAAAGAGGCCGTCGACATCGCCGCCGCCGTTAGCTTCACTTTTTCACATCTATTTCCTCAAAACTGTTCGACCCATTTTGGGGTTTCTCTAATTCGATAAATCTCTGCAGGCGTTTGAGAAGAACTGTGTGGAGAAGGATGTGGCTGAGCATATAAAGAAGGAGTTCGATAAGAAGCACGGCCCTACCTGGCATTGCATTGTGGGTCGCAACTTCGGTAACCCCTAATTTCTTCTTCTTTTTTCAGATTTGATACTGTTATTGTTTTGGCCGATTCTATGATCTTTGTTTGTTTGAAATTTTGTTGGGTTTTAATGGAACCAGAATAGATCTAGCAACAATTGCAAGTAGAGCTTCATGTTTTGTTTATTAGATGCCTATTTTTGTTATGAGCTGTTTTTGTTCAACTTTTTAGGCAAACCCAGTTCTTATTTCTCTGCTTTAGTTACAGCAGAAGGAGCCTCAATGTTAGTTTGTTTTGTTTTGGACAATGTGAAGATCTCGAAGCATGCTAGTTTTTTAAGGAAAGGGGTAAAAGAAAGAGTTTAAGCTCTGGAAGGTGTAGTGGAAGATGATCTGATTAGTGGTGGCTCAGTTCCACGAGGGCTTAGGATATTAAGCCTACTAAGTAAGAATTGGATATGGTGGTCAGTCTTCAATAATGCTTAAACTTGATCTTGCTTTGCAATCGTTCTTTCTTCTTTTTGTAGTGTCTGCCTTGTTAGTTTTTCTAATCAAAGACGGAGTGAGGAAGAACTTAATTGATCAATAGTCCACCTTAGCGTGAATCTCAATTCCATGCTTTTGTGCAGTTAGTATAATTGGTAACGACAGCTGATAATGCACAACCACGGTGCATTTATGTGCTCTCGCTATACATTTTCTGTAGTTTCACAAGTTTTCTAGATTACATCATTACAATTAGATGTTCTTATCTAGGATATTTGGCTGAGCATTAAGCAATATGATAGATAAGGTTTTCAGTCATTTGATTTTTAAGATTCTGGATCATCTAGTATTGGCTTGAACCACCCTGAGTGTCGCGAAAAGAGGGTTATGGTCATTAATGGAGGGGTTCTAAAAACTCGATCAACTATTTTTGAAAGTTACTATTTTATTATCATTATATACATAAGTATTGAGACGTTTGGGAGGCCAAGGATTCATGTGATGGTGGTTCGAGGGTGGGGTATAGGAAAAGGAAGCTGAGGAAAAATCTCAAGACCTATTGCTTTCTACAAGAAAAGAAAACATCTTGTGGGTTTCAGATAAGCTGTAGCCTGTAGGATAAAGCAGTTGGAACTTCTGTGGACCTTTTCATTCTTGATGGGTTGTACGCCATTGTTCATTGTTTATATAATGGATCAAATATTCTATAGCATATATATCTGGAGAGATTCCTTATGGCATCTATTTAACCTCAGATTTATAAGGTTTTAGCGTGGGAAAACAAAATTGTGTTCCTTGGAGTTGAAAAGGCTGCTCGTGGTGCACTTGAGGTTGACAGTTTGTTCACAGTTATCTAGGGTTGGATATTGTTTAGCATACTAACAGAAGTCTGATATATTTGGTATAGATTATGAAGTTGAATGGATGTTCCCAGGTCAATGAATTTTGTGATTCATATACGGTAATCAACTCAATAGTAAGGCGAGAAGAATTTTTTAATTATTAAGGGTCAAGCTTTTCATTACTAGATTGTGCCCTATATGATTTGTATTGTATTGCTGATTGCTGGGCATCTTCTTAGCTTTGCCTTTTCAATAGGTGGCTGAAAAATATGCATGTATATGTGGCAAAAAAATGTACCTCCACGGTGCTTGCATTCCCATTTCTTAGCACCTTCAGGACTGAGTCCATTGTCTACCCTAGAGTTTTAACTTCACTCCCCTCGAAATGTTTTCACTCTTTCTATTCAAATGTTCCTTCATGTGTATCTTACCAGATATCTCACACTCAACTTCAACAAATTCCTCATAATTTGAAGGGTTTTGATCATATATCACCATATCTCCATTTTTTATTCGTCAAGCAACTGCACATCATTCATTTGTTTTGAGAACATTCTTAGAGAATGGGTAAAGACTCATTTCTTGTCGAGTAAAAAATATAAGATTCTGATTATAAATACTTGTAAACTAAAATGGAAAAAATAAAAACGATTTGTGTTTGGGTAGTTGGGTTTGCTTTTTCGTGCCTAGAGCCTCTAGTTCTACTCTAGGTGCCCTATGGTGCGCAGCTTTTTGTGCCCTTTACATTTCACCTTGCTTGACCAAATGGGTTAGGCCCAGCTCCTTGCCACTAACTCATGCATGTGTTGCACTTTTCATAATCATCAAGTTTGTATCGGGTTATCAAATCCCATAGTAGTTTTTTTTTTTCTTTTCCTCCAAGTGACTAGTCAAATATACTTTGGCATTATCTTTCTCAGAGGCAACCATTTTTTTGCTTTTGCATCCAAGGGAATCACTTCCAAAGGTGAATATTGGAGGCTTGTCTTTCTTTGGTTTACCTACTACAGAGGTGCCTCAAGGTGAGAGATGACCATTTATCGTGTGGTTTTCTTTCGGCCAAGTTAATCTGGTCAATATCTCCTTGTATTGTGACTCTTGTCTGACTAATGGATTAGTTTGGGTTGGGGGTGTGTGGAGGGATTTCAAGGAGTTGTGAAATATCAGGAATGCCTCCTCGAGATTTTAAGAAGATTGCATCTTGACATCATATTCTTATATAGTATGGGTCACCTTTTGTGTTGTAGACATGTAGATTGCTGTAACAATTTCCTGCTGTCATCATTGAACAATTAGGGTATAAACATTCATTAGAAATACTATAATAGCTGCTTCATAATCTGTCCGTGGTAACCTTGCTGATAAAATACCTACATTGTATATAAGGGCTCATATCTGCTACCGAGTGATTTATTGATGGGACAGACAATTCATTTTCAGTCACTCCCCTCGGTATATTGCTTGACCAAGCATACTCAATGCAGAATCTTGTTAATCTTGGTTACTGATGTTTCATTTTGGTAATTTAAGAGTTGTCAATGCAAAAATCTACTATTCTTCAACAAATCTCATGATACATTTTGTTGTTGTTATTGCAGGTTCCTATGTGACTCACGAAACAAATCACTTTGTTTACTTCTATTTGGACCAGAAAGCTGTTTTGCTATTCAAATCGGGTTAATCCCAGTACTTAAGATGATGATGATGAGAGTTAGGAGCTTATGATTATGATGTTATGGTCTGCACGTGTACGTATTATTGAAACTTAACTTGTATATGAAATTTTCACGTAAACTGGATTGGAACTTGAAATGGATATGATCTTTAATTGTGCACTAGCAATAGCATTGTTGTTGATGGAGCTTATTGAGATGCTTGTGAAATGTGAAGATAGTTGAAACTATATATCACCAACTATATTCTCTTTTTTTCTTTCTTGTGAACACTTTTAAGGTACTTTCTTACACTGACACGTGAATGCACAATCAACTCCATCATTACAACTTACAAGCTTGCCAAAATGGGACAACACAAATCAAATCAAATCAAAATTGTGGAAGTGGAAGGTGACATAAACTCGGTGAAAGGAAGTCACGCTGCTTATATAGTCATGTGTCAATTCAAGTTCATATAATAAATTTACTTTATATGAAACACCAATAATATTTTAAAATAAATCAATTAGAATTATTTAATTTATCTGACCTCTATTTTTACAAAAATAATAATAATAAAATTGAACATTCAATTTGGAAAGAAATAAAAAAAAAATCCAATAATATAAAATCTCAGTAAAACCAAGATGTTCTCACCACGAAACAGAAAGAATTAGCGGAAGAAATATGGCTTTGTTTGTTGTCCCACATCGGAAACACAGTAGTGGGTAGGGGTGGAGAGATTGTATAAAAAGAGGAAGAGGAAGTGAAGCAACATACTTACCTGGACGGGGTCTATGGGTGATCAAGAATGCCTATGGCCTAGGCCCACGATCTCCATTGCACTTTGGAGAGGCGTTGGCTTAAGATCTGCCCAAGTGGCAGAGTCTGCGTCATAATTTGTGCCAGCGGGGGCCTGCGTTCGCGCGGCCCCTTCCAACTCTTTAGTTCAACGTTTTGGTTTGTGGTTATGGCGAATTAAAATGAATCGAGCTTAACCAACTAAAGCTTTTCTTGCTAGTATAAGTTTGATTGTAGATCAGTCTCTGGGTTCTGATAGATCTGCAATGTGGTTTAATTCTTGGCTTTGCAATATTCTGTTCTGTATGGCAGCTGGTGCATTTGGATCGAAAGAAACTATTGCATTTTTTCTGATTGTAAGATTAAGGCCCTGGCTCTTGAGTTTCATTTTGTTATTGGTTCTAGTTCTATCCCTGATTCTACGTTGGATCCATCCGGGGTTTTGTGGTGTTGACTCGATTGCAAGAGATTTTAAAAGTCACTGGTTGGGGGTACCAGCATATTTGTGGGATGGTCAGATATTATTTGGACTGAGATGAGTGCGTTTAGAGATGCTATTTCTTTATCCATTTCTCTTAATTGCAAATTAGTCATCTTTGATGTTGATGCCAGTTTTGTTTCTAATCTCTTTTATCTTTAGGATTGCCCATCTCATCCGCTTTCCTATTTGATCTTGGAGTGCAGGGAAAAAGTGCAAAGCTTGTATATTTTATCTTCGGTTAACAGGAAGACTAATTAGGTTGCAGATTTTCTCGCCCGATTTTGTTTTAATAGCATTGTTTATCTGGATGTATTATTACTCACCCACCTACAAGTCCTTCGAATTGTATGAACTTCATGCTTACGAAGGATGTTATGATTTCATACCCTTCTTCAGGTCGTTTTTAATCTATCTGTTTATTTTATGAACAGAACAAAAGGTGTAGAAAGTGAAAATGGAGATCAAAATAATATTGTTCTGCTCGAATTTCATGTTATGGATGTGTAGAAAGTGAAAATGGAGATCAAAATTTGTCGAGGTTAAATATTTTGTAGTTACTTTGTCCCCACTAGGATCTCCTAAACAGAAAAAAAAAATGTGGGCTTCATGACCCTATAAGCTCCTACCTCAGTATAACTAGACTTGTGGGGCCAAAATAGCTACAAAAAACAGACTTAAAAATAACATTTTAAAGGGACTGTTGCATGTGATGTAAACATATAAAAGAACAGAGTAAGAAAACTTACGTAAACTGTCAACCAAGTTAATATTTGAAGGACCAAATTATGAGATGTGAAACCATGAAATAGTATTAGAGAAAATATTCATAATAAATAAATGAGAACATCTAATGTTAATATACTATTTCACTATCCCTAGCCTAACAATGGCAATGCAACGACTTTGAACTCTAAAGCGTCCATATATGACAACTCTGCCTTTTATGGCTTACCTAAATTCTGAATCTGTTCTTGCATGTATAGTAATTTGGGTTGTTCCTATCAACCACCATAACGAGTCTTGAGGGATTCGGGTGGTTCCTCCTCCATGATACCTGAACCTGCTGTTGCCAAGTACTCACGTATGGTTGTTTTGCGATCTCCTAGGTAGGTGTGATCCACAAAGTTGTTATAAACTGCGTCTCCAAGATTCTTGGCTGCCAACACGCTGCAGTATAATTTACAACATTCAGAGTTGCATTACATAGCATAATATGTAGTAGATGACATGCCACTCAAGTAAACTTTTGACACATCAATCATCTCTTGATGATGCCTATTTAAATTTTCAATACGTACAGGTAAACTTTTGACAACTTTCCCATTGGTTGGATAGATTCTGTTTTGAACAAGCCGTTGGTAAAAATCTTGCCCACATCATCCAATCAACACACAAGATGGTCAAATATGACAATGATATAATAGCGAGGTGACTTCAACAGGTATGAATTCTCCATTCATGTGCACACAACTATATAAATAGACAATTATAGGACACGACTATATTGTTCACATTTCCAAGATTATTTATCTACTTACTGGCTCATCTCCCTTCAGAAGCAATACTTTAGCACAATGAATACACATACCAAAATTATCACTCACCAGTGCCGAAGATAAGCACGACAAGGTAAGATATCATCTCGCCATATCTTATGAATGTTATATCGTCCGTAGTGCTCGTGAAAAATCTCCTTGCTTCCTGCGGAAATATAATAGTATGACAAAAGCTCCCATTACACAACTGTGAATTACAGCAAACACAGAACAATTCAGAAAAAGGAACAAGGAAATGTGGATATATATTTCTCCCATTTGTACTAAATAAATATTAAGCACCATACTATATCTGCTTTATTTGAAAATTTTCAGATGTCATAGCAATTTCTGAAATTATGATAGGGATTAGTATGGCTTATGGTCATGGACATGTTGGAGACCCAAAAACTCTCTATGATTGCCACAGCCCCAATCACCACAAACAATGCCAAGCAAATAACTTGGAAGTCATCTTCATAAAAACCAGTGAAGATTGGAAAACCAGGATGCAATTGACAGGATGAAAGTATAAAATAGTTTACATTTGAAGTTGAGTAAACTTCAAAAGCATATATTACCAGCAAAAATCATTAAGCTGTAGTATAACAAAATAAAGCATATGTTACCAACTTGTTTGCGCTAGGTACATGCTAGAAGAATTTATTTTGAGTACAACAAATAAAGAAAAGTGTAACAACCAACTCCGACAAAGTGTAACCAAGTCTCATGTTAAAATCACACAAAAATAATGCCAAAACAAAATATCCATTACCAAAACATATTACCAAAGGGGAAAAATACTAGGGACCACGAGACATTTACCTTTGCACCTAATTTGAAAAAATTCCTCATCGCTATATCGAGCACAAAGTACCTGCATGGCCATCCCAAAACAAAATATCCATTACCAAAACATATAATCAGCATAGCACATATTGAAGCCCTACCAAGAGAAATTACAAAGCAAATTATCGATTCAACACACCGCGGGGTTAGTAAAAGGCTTCCCATCAGGAGTTTCAGGCAAGACCTATGATAAAAACAAATGGACTTATGATCTATATCCATAGCAGGTTCCTGAATGGAAAAAAAAATTCATCTAACAAGTGGATGCAGAGTAGAGTTACTTACAGCTAAAAAGCGGAACTCAAGCTCTCGAATCATGAAAGCGGGAACCTGATCTTTTCAAATAACTGGTAGAGTTAAAATTCAGAGAAATAATCTTGTTTCTTTGCTCTTGTGGATTCAAATCAAGAATAGCAAAAACTTAACATAGTTGTATATACCTCAGATCTTTTAATCTCAAAAACAGTAACCAAAAGGGTTTCTCCTTCACAAGGTTCAACACTCAAGCTCGAAATCTCCTGAATTTGTTCCAGAAATCAGAGAAGATAATTCAATAAACAATTTCCCAACAGCCAGATACAGAAAATTAAAAACAAACATTGGTTTCTGGCTTGGCAATTCCACGCTCGAAGAAAATGGGAGCGGCATGAGCAAAAACACGCCGGAAATCATTCAATCTCGCAACCCTAAAGTGGATCAAATCGGGAAATGTGCTCCTGGCACTCCTCTCTGATACAAATTTAAAGAATCACACGCATGCATGAGCATTTGCATAGATGAAAAACGGCGATAGAGAGAGAGGAAGTGTCTGTACCGGAGAGGAGAGAGCCGAAGCCGCAGATGGAGATGAGGCCGTCGGGAGAGAGGAGCTTCTCGAAATCGGACTCCTCGTGGAGCTCAAACGGAGTTGGCGTAGTACGGATGTCGGAGGACATGACGGCCGGCAAAAACCACCGGCGATCGGCTTTGAAGGAGACGTGGATGTGATAGAGTGGCGCAGCAGAAATGCGAGTTGGAGGAGAGAGAATGTGAGAGTGAAGACACGCGCGATGCGCGAGTGAGGCGGGGAGAGGATGGAATGGGAGGAAGATACGAGTGGTCATCACAAGAAGGTGCTGTAGAGCTGCCGAGAAACGGCGGACGAGAGATATAGAATTGATTGGAATTTCATTCAATTTTAGAGGGTGTTTTGGTCCATTTACATACTACTTATCTTCTAATATTTCAATATTAAAAAAGAAAAAGAAATCCCTAGTGGGCCTTTTATTCCCAAATTTTGCTTTTTAATTTGGTTTGGTGGAATATTGAAATAACCTCAACTTCTATGCCATAAGGTTAATAATGATATTACTTTTGTTATGTTAACGAAAATACATAGTACCAACCCAGTGGGTTGGCGTAGTTGGTTCAGCACTACGTCCCTTAAGCAAGTGGTT
>JAYMTF010004179.1:0-13687 GCA_036897485.1 Pelargonium nanum | reverse complement strand
GTAATATTGGAAACACATTGAATTATCTAGTAATCTTTAATTTTTGCAAAAAATAGAAACAATACACTCATTTTGGGACGGAGGGAGTAACATTTTTGTGTGAAAAAGTTAAGGCCATATGTCGACTTTTTTTTTTATGAATAATGAATGTTGTTTGTACATGAAAATCATTTTTAGAATAGCTGATGGAATATTGACATGTGTATCCGGATAGTCCGACTCCAAGACAACAAGAAGACTGACAAATAAGAGCTTGGACACCTCGCCGTAAACTCGGTTCAAAGGAAAATAAATTTGTACCACATCGAACGATTAATTTTAAGGTGAAAAACACTTCAAACGTGAGTCAATTCAGACCATAAATGACCCCCAAATGTTAAAGAATATCCGAAAATATAAAAAGACATGGTAAATTAAGAACCTCATGTGCGCCCACTCTCGGAACATGTGCAGCGCATGAGGACCACACACCTTATTCGCCTCTCTTCGTCTACACCACGTCAGCATGAAGCCTCAATGTGCATGTGACACGTGGCATAGCTTGACTTTTTTTACCACGCCACGTGTCCGAGAGCAAGAGACTTCCATCGTCGTGGAGCAGCAGATCATAAACATTACACCATGTCTTGCTATTCCACGTCACTGGTTGCACAAAAAAGGAAACTAGTACAATTCCGAGCAAGTCTTGGTCCAAGTGGACGAATGAGAACACACGGTCAAATGAAAATGATACAAGTCAATCAAGTGGAGGCTTCTGCTTGTGACATCATCATCGACTAAGCATGAGCGACTTGACAAGACAATCTAATTCTCACTAAATAATTACGCTTTTTTGATGTGCATAGAGTCAAATTTGTAATAAGGCATTTGTCAAAAGCCTATGTACTATTTCCTTTGTAATTGTTCGCAAGAAAACGATGTACTATCAATGTAATGAAAGTTGTACGATTAAAATTTGTACCTTTCAAATGTAATAAATTTGGACCATAATTAACACGATCTGACCCTTTTGACTAGTTAATTAGACCAAATCAAGCAATTAAACCATGCTTAAACCAAAGCGAATAAGCCAATTGAAGCCCAAAAATTACAACTTTGACCCTCAAAGCTTCACATTCATTACAAAATTACCCTTAAACCTATTTTTTCTTGCCTTTAAATAGCCATTTGATGCACATTTGTGCTCCCAACTTATTTTTGGCTCTCTCAAATTCTCTCAAAATCTCAAATTCGAAATTGGGCCTCCCTATGCGACTTCCAACACCTTTTGACAACTCCCTCGTTTTGGGCATGCATGTTTTTCCCATAACCAAAAAATGAGATAATGTGATCCCATGTGTTTTAAACAAACTAGTGAATTCAATGGGATCATTTATAAAGCCCTCCGACACCATTTAGGGGTCCGAACGGGTTCATATCGATTTTTCAACTTACATTCCAACGCGATCCAAGTTCACCCAAAAATGAAAAACAACTTCCCAAATCCAATGTGATCATTTCCAAAGCTATTTGACGCCATTTAGGGCTTCAAACCCTGAAATATTGACACGTTGACTATGGTTGATTTTTCAAGTTTCGCTCCGCGGTGAGCCAATGTCACCCAAAAATGCAAAATGGCCTCCCAAATGTTGAACTTAAGGATCCCAAACCAATCCTCCCATAGACCAAATTGCGAGCCATGATTCTAGAGCTACTTTAATTAGTCACCTTATATCAAGGTCAAGAGTAAATGCTGAAAAGAAGAAAAAAAATGCCCAGGCGTCCCCAAAAGCTATTGAAATTTCCGTAAGAAGCTTGGAACAATCACTAGAGGCCCAAAAGTGGAAGTAATCAAAACGATACATCCCTTAAACGTTGGATCTCTCTAGAAGCCCTGCCCGACAGAGTAGGCTATTACCGCCCCATGTGTGGTTATCATTTTAAAAAGTGTTCTCATCTCACACTCCATTGTTCGTGGTCGAAAGAATTATGGGGTCTACCCTTTTAAGTAGAGGGCAGTCGTTGCAATTTTTAAGAGAAATCAGTTTTTCATTGTCGAATTGGCTCCACCACGGCTCAAGTCTTTCTCCTACTTTACCTTTCTCCAGCCCCTCCACTGAAGTCCCGACCAACATGTTTCGGCCTCCTTAAATGTGCGATGACAGTTGGATTGCTATGGAATCACATATTCTATCTCTTATCATTCATTATTCTCATATTTTTCCACGACATTTTGGGGCTTTATTTTCAATATTGTACTCTATCATTTTCATTGAAGCTATTTAATGCTCATTTTACTTGTACTTTATTCTTCTTCTTTTTTCAGATTAATGAATGAAGTACCGCTTGCTGATAAAAAAAATAAGGATAATTTATCTATACTATACAATTTACGATTTATTTTAAATTTTCATATTTAAATGAGTAAATTATGCGCAACTAATGATTTAAATTGATTATGAACACATAAAATTTGGATTGATACCTTTAATTTAATACAAATTCAATTAGAAATGATTTAGTTTTGAATTCAAATATAATAAGTTAGAACTAAAAAACTCTTCTAGGACAATCTCACACTAAATTTTTGATAAATTGAAAACTAATCACTATTTATACTCCATATGTTTGCTAACTTTTGCAACACGGATGTTCACTAGTGGATACAAAATCAAGTCATAATAACTAATCATTCCATATGCTTGGCTAAAGCAATGAATACCACAAATGAACACACTAATATATGATTTTTTTTAAAAAAAAATAAAAATGTGTATTTTATCTGTAGAAACACATAGGTGCCTAAACAACTGCACAAAAATATTTGTTCACAAGTGTTTGTTTAGTGCTTGTTTAGACTTTATTTTTCCTTTCTATTTTCATATATTCTCTTCTGTTCATCTATACATTTTCATATATAGTAATTAGTCCACAATATTTCAAACTATTTGTCGTCTTTTTGTGCAATTGTGTTTGTACACTTTCCTTTTAATTTTTATAAGCAATCATTAATGATATATGATTTTAAAAAATATTAATTTTATTCACATTTAAGCAATATACAATATAATTCATGCTCAATCAATAAATTATCCGTATTTTATGTTAAAACTTAATTAAATAAACAAAAAAATCACGAAGTAACAGGAGAATGATCATTGACAAACCTTTATAATTTAAGAGTGTGCTTTTAGCACCATGATTACCCAAATCACTAATGAAATATAATAATATGAATTCAATTTTTTAATGTAAATATTCAATCTTAGAATGATCAAAGACACTGCACATGCGTTAATATAATGTTGGATAGATTATAAGATCTTATAGTTAATTATAAAATGGATTTGTGCACTTCTGGTTAGAGGACATGTTAGTTAATTAGCAACGACCAAATCTTTTGCTTATATTGAGTATCAAAATTTCGATCTCATTACCTGAATTCTTATAAACAAACATCTGGTGGGTCTTTAATTAGATTGTTAAACACTTGTTCTCCTTTTTCTTCAATACCTCACCTAATTAAATCTTTCAAAAACAAGAAACTAATAAGATTATGTAATTGCCTCTTAGATTCCTATAAAAATCATATGTATCAATCTATCTAAATCCACACAAAGTCTTGAAAGATTGTGTTGTTGCATCATAGATTCCATTTATTCAAATCTAGACTCAGTCTTGAGAATGTGTACATTGAGTTTTGGCCAAGCATGCGCAACATGTTTAGTTTCTAGCTTGACCATCTTTGATCAAAACAATTCTACAGTTTCTAGTTAGTGTCAAATCTAAAAGGAGCCCACCAAGATGTTGAACAAAATATATAGCTTATTCCGAGAAGGAGAAGATGGAGGTAATGATTCCAATATCAGAATTCTTGTGCACAACCAGTCCTTTAAGGTACTTGTTTTTCCAAGCTTTTGCAGTAAAGTGGCCTCATTTCTACATTATTGAATTTGAACTCCACAAGTCATGCATTATTATCTTTCAAATCATCTATTCCCACCTAAAAGCAGCTAAGCTTGCCCTCCAATATTACACCACAAAAGCGCTTACACATTGGCGATAGTGTCGAGTTGAATTTCATGTATCATCTACGATTTGATCGGGTAATCATTCATTTGAATATTACACTTCTCGAGTATGGGAAATGAGTTTTTTTAATGTAAATTTTGCTTGTAAAGCTGTCACATTCGTTTGGTACATTATTGGCACAATCATGAAGCATTATTTTCTTCCAAATCATATGTTCCCACCTAAAATGAAGGCTAATCCAAAAACTAAATGTTGAGTTTCACATGCATAATTATATTTACAAACTTTTTTGGTCTATAAATATATCTACAAGAACGTCATGAACCCAAGGTCTTGTACGTAAATTAGCAGTACTAGACTTGTTTCTAATTGTAGTGATTATATATAATGAATAGGTGGGCAGTTTAAGTTTGTATAAAGTTAAAAATTACGTAAAACAATGTTGATCAAACAAAAACAATCACTAATAGTAGTTTAATTGAATAGATTTAATTCAGTCACATTCTTGATTGTGACATCAATTGGACATTGAAGATTGTAAATAAAGAGTTATGACAATGATTGAGTATGACTTTCTTGTTCTATTATTTCGGCAGTAAGGAGGATCCCAAAATTTCAAAGAATGTAGGGATTAATTTCTTTAGTCTTCAAACTTACTTTATGGGAAGAACAAACAGAAATGAGGAATACAATGCTAAACAAAATCATGTATGACATGCACCCGTTAGGACCAATAAGTGTTTGTAATAGGGAGTAATGAGCGTATGGTTAAGTGATCCCCGTGTATTTTTTAACTCTCCTATAAATGCATGCAACTATACTATCATCTTGTTGTGAATTATCAACAATTCAACATATATTTGCAAGTGTCTCAAACACATGTGTCGATACCTTCTAAAAATAAAAAATACAGAAGTAGATAAAACTTGAAATCCTCTTGGGTGCCATTTTTTCTAGGTGCATGACCAAAATTTGGAAATCAGGCTAAGTAGCCTGAGACAATTGGAATATCATAACCTTTTTCCTTATCACTACTATTGATGTGAATCATTAGATTGGATGGTGAGACCTTTGACTTCACCTTTTGCTCATATATTTTCAAGTATCTTTTGGTTGATTAATGACTTGGTGTGGATTTGAGCATGCAATAGTTACATACTACTCATTTATTCAGAACACGAACGGACAAACTAAAGTAGAGTACTTTAGGGATAGGCCTCAAGTCCATCATATGTCAAAATTCCTATCAAATTAATAGATTTTCCCTTTGAATCATTGAGAAAAAGGGGTTACAAATGTCACTGAAACCAATTATTGTTTTGCTTTTGGGTAGCTTTTTACCTTTTCTTGAGCATCTCCTAGTAGCTTTATTTGTTTAATGTGGTAATTAAAAATAAGGTTGATATAATATCGCTCACAAAGCACGTAATTAGCTTGAGCAAGTATTAATGAAATATTTGAACTCTCTTACCACATGTTTTGTACTATAAAGGCATGTTGGGCCAAGCGGTTTAATCGCTTCGGATTTACTTTGAGGTCTCGAGTTTGAGTCTTTCGATCTGCTGATAATAAAAAACACATGTTTTGCGTATTGATTCTAATATTAATAAAATGTTCATTTTGCTTTCTAGAATAGATGCACAAATAAATAAGCAAACACCACATGTCAACATATGAGCGATTTGATTTTAAAATAACAAATAGTTGTTATGAGCCATTAAATTAATGTTTATGCACTTGTTTGTGTCTTCTTTTTCATCATCTTCTTCTTTTGTATCATTGTCAACTAGAATAAGATAGAAGACTTGTTAAAGGCATGATGGTTCGTTGAGCTTTGGAATGGATGGTGGTGAGACGGGATGAGGGACTTGGTTTAACAATGAGTTTACGGAGGATTTTATTTGAGCCATCCGTATTCTTTTATTGCTCTTATTGTGAGATTTGTGATATTTTTTACTTCAAAATAACAAGAAAGTCTTTTTTATCTCTTTCTTCGAATTTGAACATGAATTCTATGAATTTGCATTGGTCCCGAAGCTTAGGAGGAAAAGAGAGCACTAAACTCAAACCCAGGAATGAAGTTTATTGATTGAATACACACTTTGAGAATGGTTACAAAACTTGAGGAATGTTTAGAGAGATAATACGCGCGCACTCTTCATATCTTGGATCACCCTACTCAATCCATTTTTCATGAACAACCTCACAATGGCTAAGCTACCTTCTATTTATACTACACTATTCGCCCACTTGCAATGCACAACACAAGTGGCGAGAAAGAACAGTTTGTAACTAACTCAAGATAGCCACAAATCTGTATCTAAAAGACTGGTCTCGCGCGGATGGCTCAGGTTGCTCGTTCTTATCCGTTTGGGTATCCTTATAATTCTCGAATAAGCACAATCTTTGCACGTGCATGTGCACGAGAGCCCTTAATCTCATTCGACGCTCCGAACAAACACAATTGCATCCATTATGATCCTTGAACGCATTCCCACAAATCATTGAGTTGGCTTACATCATTCCCGCATCCGCATAATCATTTCGGCACCTGCGCACGAGCCAAACGTCCATATTCGTGTCCATGATGATGTGGGTGCACAACAATGCCTCCCTCTCAAACTTCCTTCTTCTCAAGGACAAAAATCTGGACTAAAGTTCAAAGTTTTCTAGAAAATTTCAAGCCTAGTCTTCCCATATAGCATCAACCTTATTTGTATACGAGTGTGGTTGTTAAATCAAAATTCGTATCGAGTATCGCCAAAGCAATTCTTTGAATCGTGTATCGAGACTCATGGCACAAAATTCTGCTTGCGGAGTATAGTCTTATGCATCAAGCCTTACAAATTGAAGCATTTTCATTGCTTCTAGCTTAAATACCTTTTCATTTTTATTCAGTTACAAAAATTACCTATTACTCAATACAATAACTAATAACAATCACTATTTAACATTAGATATAACATAATAGATGCACACTTTATATATAAGTTATTCACTCCATCACGTCTTCATTTTTTCAATGTGAGACTTTACACAACCTTTTGTGGAAGCTTCTCACTTCTCTTTTCATTGAAGATTTCAATGTGGGACAAAATCATATTACTTCACTATTTATAATTTTTTTTTTTGCTTACATTGTTATGATTAACTTTCTTAATCCATATGAATTATATGTAATTGGTGATTTGAATTGAAAAATGAACAATATGTGAAGTTTGAATTTGAGTTTGAATATTTTAGTAGGTGGAAAATCATTAAGATATAATATGATTTTGAGTTTAAAAATGATATATCGAACTTATAACTAAAATATTCTTACTCTATCATTAAGAAAATTCTTAACTTTAATTGAACGGTCTTTCTAATTCAAAATAATTGTTTGTAATGGATGAATTATGAAAATATGAATTTTGGATTTGAACAATTACTAGTGATCATTAGGTTGAAAGTCAATATAAACTTCATATGTCTATAACTCAGATTAGACTAGAAATATTTTTTTATTACTAATTTTTATCAACCCATGTAATGCACGAGATGAAAAACTAGTTAAAATAAAAAAGCAAAACTACACAGCATCAAATCAATTAACTTCATTATATGTAATTTTAAAATGACTAAATTAACAACAAATCTATTAATTAAAAAAATTAAACTTATTATTTTTTATTTTTTATTTGAAGGAAACCATAGCGATTTTATTAAGCACTAAAATTAGCAAATAACATACTCGTGATCGGAATGGGGTAATTATCCCCAACCCGCCCAATAGAACCTGTTACAACCCCGGACGATTAACCCCGGACGATCGAGTCAGAGAGTGTGCAACACGATTAGCAGATCTCCCAACAAAACGAAAAGCTAGATAATCAAATGACCGAACTAAATCAAGAATATCACCAAAGATCAAACCCGAGGCACTAGAATCCTCCCCTCCGATTTGAAAAGCCCGAAAAATCTGTAATGTATCCGAATCCACTATTACCGACTTCCAACCCCTCTCAATAAGCCAACTGAGAGCTTCTTTAATGGTGAGAGCCTCGTCATGTCCCGGATCAAACGAGCACGACCACCCCACCCTGCCACCTCCCCAACATACACCGGCGTGGTCCCGAACTACAAAGCCCCCGCCTGATCGACCTGTTTCCTCAAACACAACCCCATCAGCGTTTACCTTGAGATATGAGACCGGCGGAGGAGACCAACCAACTGTTCTGGACGGACCCTCTTCACCATTGCTGGCGGCGGAGAAATTTGGCACCGAGCACCTCGAACAGCTTCCCAAGTCGAGAGCATTGATTCGACCATGGAAACTAGGTCTGGCACCTCCTTCCAGCTTGCCGACCACACTCCGCCGTTTCGAAATTTCCAAATCTCCCAACCAATATACAGCGCACGAGCCAACAAGGCTTGGTCACGCCCAGCAGCTTCGCTAAACCTTTCCAACCCCAGGACTGACCAACAACGCTTAGCGAAACAACACTTCAAAATATCACGGCAAATCTTCTCATCTTCCATTTTTCATCGAGGACAGACTGGTTGAAATCCACCCGCTTTAATACAAGGTTTGCCATAACGGGAAGTGACCCATACACAGCTCGCCAAAAGAAATGTTTTACCTTACTATGAATCGAAGCCGACCACAGAGATTTCCATAACGAATCACCCCCGTTGTACCGTTGGGCCTAATTAACGACCTGTAAGCGCTGCACACTGAGTACACGCCATTCTTCTCCGCTTCCCACACCCTACTGTCAATTGTGGAACGCTCGCTGATTGGGATCATAATAATTTCCTGCCACACTACTTGCTCAAACAGGGTTTCTAACTTTCGCATATCCTAGTTGTTGTAGGCAATGTCTCTGAGCTCATGCACCGTCACTGTCAACATCTCATGCAGCGACGTTTCCGGTTTAGCCATAGGTTTAAAATTGGGGATAGTAGGAACCCAATGATCAATACAAGCTCTGATATTTTCTCCCGTCCCAACCAGCAAATAGCAATGCATCTTCATAAGCTCATGAGCCGACCTTATGCTTCGCCAAATATAACTAGGGAACGACCTTATAGGAGCACCAAAAGCCGAGCGTGACGGGAAATAGCGAGCATTGAAGACCTGACTTAACAAATAGCCCGGGCGAGTTTCCAGCCGCCAAAATTGTTTCCCCATCAAGGATAAATTAAACTCACAGAGCTTGCGAAAACCGATCCCGCCAATTATTGCTCGAACATAGGCCCTGCCAACTTCTCAATGAATTCCACACCGATTACGCCAAACCGATTGCTACGAGTATTGATTCATAATCAGTTCCAACTTAGAACATTTGGTTAACGGTAAAAGATGGACGCTCATAGTGTAAGTCAGAATTGATTGGGCCACTGCTTTTATCAATACCTCTTTCCCGGCTTTCAACAACGCCTTGGAGGTCTATTAATTAACTCGAAGTCGTACCTTGTCCACTAACTCATCAAATATCCGCACCCGACTACCTCCTACACAAGCCGGAGCCTCCAGATAGGACCCGAAACTGGACACTTGATTAACCCAAAGAGCTGCCAAGACATCCGACCGGCTGGACACAAAAGAGTTTGGACTAAACATTAAGGACGACTTATGATAATTCACCTTTTGCCCTGAGCAAGATTCATATAGGCTGAGTGTGTCCCGAATGACCTCTGTTTCCTCTTTATTGGCCCGAAAAAAGATTAAATTGTCGTCGGCAAATATAACATTGAAATTTTTCGGAGCACCACAAGCTACACTAAAGCCATGAATCAGACCTCCTCTTTTCTTTGCCTGCAAAACCGATGAGAGTCCCTCATCGACAATAAAAAAAAAAGACAAGGCGAAAGTGGGTATCTTTGTCGAATTCCTCTTTCCGGCACAATCTCATCTGAAAGGCTCCTCTCAAAATCGATCTGGAATAAACATTATTTTTATAATTAGTTATATTAGTTAAATTATCAAATTAATTTCCCAATTTTTTTCATCAAAACTAATTAAGCAATTAATTTTCTCAAAATCATTGTCATTAAATTTAATTTTTACAATCAATTACATTAAATAAATTAGATCACAATTTGAAAATAACTTAATTAATAATAAATTTCTTAATTAATTAAATTAACCATTATTTTTGTAATGAATTATATTAATTACAATTTTTGAAATCTTATAAATAAATAATTTTCTCAAAATCAATTGCTTTAGATATAATTTGCACAATCAATTGCATTAAAAAAAAATTAGAGCATTTGATGCGTTAATTAAGTTCTAACAATAAGTCAATTTCATATTATTGATACCCACATATGTGATTACACACATTAAACTTTTTTTTTTATATACCATGAGCTTCCTGAGCAAGCACACACACTCACAGTTTGCACCTTTAAGCCGTTTTATTACACTCAGACTAATTCTCATTTGAGGCTTGTTCACAATTAAAGTCTTTACCTCTCCCCATGGGCGTGTTGAGCGGGGATCGAACGCAAGCGCTCTTCACACTCACGCTGCCTGTGTTGCCAACTGCGCCACTACCCTTGGGTCACACATCAAACTTTTGTTTAGTAAAAATATATTATAAAATAATTTTGATTCGACTATGAAAATATAATCAAATCTTGAAAGGTTGACATTGTTTCATTCTTGAGACTCCTCTACATTGCAGTCTTGAGACTCATCTATGCGACAATCTTTGGACTATGCTTGAGTGGGGACTTGGGTCTGAAGCTCTTGGATTGAGTCTTTGGACTCTTCTAGTGTGAGGACTTGGGTCCAGAGCTCTTGGGTCTTGGGATTCTGTTGGTGTGAGGACTTGGGTCCGAAGCTCTTGGGTGAAGTCTTAAGACTCTGCCGGTTTGGGGACTCGGGTCTGGAGCTCTTGTACTTGGTTCTTGCGCACACGAACGCACCATTAAGTGGAGTTCTGAATCTGTTTTCGGGATACCATCTCCGGCGTGAAAATCAGAATCTCCACACAAGTGTTTAAGTTTAAACTTTGAATATTTGAAGATCTTCGAAGAACGTTCGAACATCAGCGAAAAATAGTTCAGAGATTTTTCGTGCTCTTCGAGTTCAAAATTAAAGAATAAGATTATTTACCTTTGGTGGGATGTCCTATTTATAGGCCTTCAACTCATTTGATAACACTTAGATCGATGATAACGTGGTGGTGCCTGATTGGCTGAAAGTACTTGCGGGTCACACTCCAAAAATGGGAGTCTAAAATTATATTGGTTGCACCTAGTGATTTTTTTATCTTTAGACCTCTAGATTAAGGTGAGACTACTCTTGTCACTTGAAGTCTGACTTGTTTATATTAACTTGTTGCTCTGTTTGATTTTAAGGGGTGCTCGTGGCCTCTAGCCCTAAATTCGATTCATAAATCTGACCCGAATAGAGACCAGATTAAATCTTGGCTTTTGACTCGGGCTTATCCACGTGTTGGGATTGACGGATGAGACACATGTCACATTTTAATGGTCGTTTTTATTTATAATTTTTTTTGCATAATCAGTTGTCCCTCACTTCAATCGGTGTGGATTTATCAAAACTGCACTAAAGTAAATTCTAGAACTCTCTTCATTCGTGAAATGCTTGGGAAAAGAAAAATAATAAGAAAATTATTTTCAAGTATTATTACAAGAAGCACTTAATTGGACCTATTCACGCAGTATATAAACTGTTTTTAGTTCTTACCTACTGGATTAGAGTATAATCCCATTCCCACCTCACTTTGGCTATCGTTTGGTACAATATAGTTGTGTTGTGTACACTTATTTTAAACATAGACTTGGTAGTTGGTAGTGCTACTTTTCTTCTTCTCCAATAGGGCCGTTTAATACATACATACATACATTAAACTTGAAAGGTTAATAGGAACATTGTAGAGTGACGGCCAAATAAATTAAAAAGGACTATACCTTTTTCTGATTTCAAATTATTGATTTTGTTTTTATTTATTATAAAGAAGCTAGTTAATGTGTTATTTCATAATAATAATTGCATACCTCCCGTGATAATTGATTCAAATAAATTACATACTAATTAAAAGATCACTTCCTAACGAAATATATCTCAAGGGATCAGAATTGTTTAAAAAACGTTTGTAGTTTAAATAAATGCCACGTTAACCAAATTAGATAGTAAGATACGAAAGTGACATTTTCAAAGCAAAAGTTAAACAAAAAACATAACATTTAAAAATAGGGATAATGAGTTCAAAAAAAAAGAGGAAAATTATCCGAGCATATTTTGTGGTTTTGTACTCAAACAGACAAATATCCAATTTAAAAATTCACGAAACATAGATCTCATAAAGTATTTATCCGCGATAACTAGCTACCTTAAACTTGAAAATTTAAATTTTGTTCTAAAAAAGACTATCATGTCATCTATTTAATCTTAAATTTTTAAATAATAGTATCCATTTGAATATGTGAAGAAAAATCAACAATCTTTTCACATGTTATAATCTTTAGTATGTAACTCATGTATATTTTTTATAATTCATAAGAGAGAACAAGAAGAATATATCAAGTGAAATACTATAAATTTTTGTTCACAATTTCGAATAGATACTATTATTTGATAAGTCAAGATTACCCCCCTTTAAAAATATGTTGGTAAATGAGGTAGAGAATGAAATTGATGGGAAAGGGATTCACAATAAGGATGAGTGAGTGTTAGTGTAGTATAGAGAGTTGCAAAGGAATAATATAATAAAAAAGGGTTGATACAAGATGGAGACAAAAAAGTGGAGGTAGTCTTATATAAATGCAGCAATTCCAATTTGCGTTCCTCTGTTAGCTCTCTCTCTATCTCTCTCGGTCTCGCGCGGCTGAAAATATATATCTGAGAATCGTGTGACTGCAAGGCGCAGCAGCTGTTGTGATCAGTGAGGCAGTACTTGTTCCGATTTCTCGCCACTCCCTCTCCGTATGTGTCGTCTGTACAGCTCACACTCTCTGCTCTTCTCATTTCCAGCTCAGCATTAACCAACCCCATCCCCATCCCCACCCCCACCCCCTCTCTCACACACAATCTTTCCCTCTATGAGACTTCCATTGTCTTCTCCAATCACCCTAACCCACACCCACACCCACACCCACACCCACCATTTTTGTTTCGTCTCTCCACCTCCTCCTTCTTCTCCTTCTCCTTCTTCTTCCTTCAATCGCGTTTGCTTCTCTTCCAGGCCCAGGCCCAGACCCTACAGCTGGCCTCGCAACAACATGGCCTCCGTGATTCCCCTCCGCCACCACCGCCGCAAAGACAAGGTCGTCGTCATCATGGGCGCCACCGGCACCGGCAAATCCCGCCTCTCCGTCGACCTCGGAGACCGTTTCCCCTGCGAGATCATCAACTCCGACAAGATTCAGCTCTACAGCGGCCTCGACACCACCACCAACAAGATCCCCATGCACGACCGCCGCTCCGTCCCCCACCACCTCCTCGGCGACTTCGACCCCGACGACGGCGAGCTCACTCCCTCCGAGTACCGCTCCCTCGCCGCCCTCACCGTCTCCTCGATAACCTCAAGGAGGAGGCTGCCGCTCCTCGTCGGCGGCTCCAACACCTTGATTCATGCACTCCTCGTTGACCGCTTCGACCCGCTCTCCGACGTCTTCTACGGGCCCCACCCGGTCTCCTCCGCCTTCAGGTACAGCT
>JAYMTF010004178.1:0-13690 GCA_036897485.1 Pelargonium nanum | reverse complement strand
AATTAATTTATATTTTAAAATTTAAATTTGACCAATAAGAATTTGACACGTGTTAACCAAAAGTTTTTTAAAAAATTTAAATGTCCATCTCAGCGCTGACTGTGTATTTTTGAATTATTTTTTATTCAAAAATAATTCCACGTCAGTGGGTTTAACGGCCATTTGGATGGAAGTTAACGCCAGAGACTAATAGGGTTCACTTTTTGATAGTACATGGACTAATTTGGTCCATTATGAAGTAGAGGGACCAATTCGGTCCATTCCTAATAGTAGAGGGACCATAGAGGTAATTAATCATTTTTTTTATAACTAGGTCAGAATTGACTTTAGAAAATTGGATATAGTTTGGTATCATATATTTTCTCTTAGTGTGGACTCTAATGTCATTAACTTATTTCACTAGAAAAATCTCATAAATAAAGTTATGCATGACATCCACAATTAGACTAAAATAAATAAAATTGAAATTCCTTTCATATATTACTTCATTTGGTCTTGAAAAATGAAATTTTCAGGCACGTAAATATATATTGAAGACAATCAAAAATATATTTTATGAGAGGAAAGCGTTATCAAATAAAAACGATGATCAACACGATTACTTGAATTATTTATTCGAAGAAATGGAGAGAACAGATACAATTTTGAGTGAATCAAGTGTTATAGCAATGATCTTAGTACTGCTCTTCGCTTCGAATGAAACTATTTCTTCGTCAATGACATTAGCATTGAAGTATATCTCCGATCATCCTCGAGTGCTCGATGAACTAAAGGTTTGTTGGTTTGTGCATATTTTTATTATATTATATCTACTGATTAATGGTATCTTCAATTTTACAAGTTTAACTTGATAAATTACACTTCAAAAAGAGCATGAGGCGATATTAAAAAACCGAACATGTAAAGATGGTGAAATTACATGGGAAGAGTACAAATCTATGACTTTCACACATATGGTGAGTTAATGAATATTCCAAAATTTAGGTTGCAAATTTATTTTTACTAAGAATATATATTTCGTCGCAGGTCATCAATGAAACCGTCAGACTTGCAAATGTCGTCCCTTTCATCATGAGAAAAGTTTTGGAAGATATTGAAATTAATGGCAAGTCAAGAAGAACTTAATTCAGTTGGCTTGTGTGCTTCATTTCCTTGTCATGTTAAATTAATTTTATGAATACAAACATTGATAACTGTTATCACGTAGAAGTATGATTCTTATTGATTTTAGAATGAACAAAAACAAATAATATAATTGAGAAATTTAACAAATATTAATTGCATGGAACAATACTTTCTTGATAATTGTATTTATATCATGAATTAACAGTAGTATTCTCTTATTTTCTAGGATACACAATTCCAGAAGGTTGGTTGGTGATGGTTGTGCCTCCAACTGTTCATTTGGATCCTGTTAACTACGAAGACCCTCATGCTTTTAATCCATGGAGATGGGAGGTAATTTAGTTTAACTTTGGAACTCCAATTAATCATAAAGTAATATGCTTTTTCTATGAGTAAAAATATCATACAAAATTAATATGTACGATACTATTGGCAATTTTATCGAATCACAATACCACAAGTATATAATATGTATTGTAAACAAGATAGGTGAGAGTTTATTTGTATGCTTGGAATTATTATCTGCTTAAACTTAATTTTGTACCATAAGAATATGATAGGTTGTCACATCACCTTCTTTATCAATTCTATAATAAAAGTTTTAGGACACATAACATTTTGCTATAACTTATTTAATTAAGGAAATGTTATTGTATACAATGTGATGTGGCAATGTTTGAGATAATTATCTATTATACAGTTGTAAAATTAACATTAAATGAACAAATGAATGTAATATATGATATCATCATGCACTTTTCTATAAATGTTTTGCACAAAACGCTTGCACATGAATTGTACATAAACTTTCATACGATATATATATATATATATAGGTCAAATGACATAATTATTTTATTTTGTTTTCAATCAGTGATCATACAATCAATCATCTATAGAGATGTTCTAATTTGAGATTGAGGGATTCAAAACCTCAAAATTGCTTGACCCAGTGGGTGTTGGTGACATTACTTTGTTCTATACCGTTATAAAAATTCTAATCTTATTTTACCTTGATATCTTCTGTTCTACTCCAAAATATTATGCGAAAAAGGGAAGAGATTTGCATGTAGGTTCCAAGACTTTCTTGGGTTTTGGTGGCGGTAGGAGGCTTTGTGCTGGTGCTGATTTTGTAAAGTTACAAATGGCTACCTTTTTGCATCACTTGGTCACAAAATACAGGTGAAGTTTCTTATAAAGTAAATATGAATGTATATATAATACTACTCATCGTTAAATTGTTTTCATCAGATGGGAAGTAACCAAAGAAGGGAGTATAGTTCGACAGCCCAGTTTAGATTTTAGTGATGGACTTCACATTAAAATCAAGGCCAAAAACGATGATGATCAATAGAATTGGCAGTTTGCAGGATCAATATGTACGTGCTTACATAATGTATTTTACATATTATAAGTCACAGTAGTCTATTCTACAATAAAGTAGACATACTGATTCAAATAAAACTCTATTCTAAATCCTTGAGCAATTAATCGATTTTTATAATGATCAATAAATTCACTTTAGGCCTTGTTTGGTAACACTTCTTGACCTCTAAAAACTCTTACACATCAAATAAAATAGTGTCACATAAGAAAATGGCATAGGCAAAAGTTAGACATATTGTTTGCTTTCACCTAACTTTTGGATGACTTATGAAATGATGATGAAGTTTTAAGAAGCTAATTTTTTTTCCTTATGGCATGAGAAGTAGAGAGAGAATTAATAAATATTTCAAATATGTCCTTACTTTATGAGTAATATGGTAAATCAACTGGAACACATGTTGATGTTCTATATAGGTAAACGGTGAACGAATTTTATTAAAGAAAATTAGTCATATTTGTACATGTTGTAGCTATGATTTTAGGACACAAATAAGGCAAGTAATTGATTACAATAAATGCACTAACAATGTAAACTTTACACACAAAGGAAATTGCCTAATTGTGATCCTGATTTAATGAGATCTGTAATACTCCCCCTAGTTGGTGTATGAAAATTTAAAATGGCTACTTGCGAAGCAAATCATGAAAACGATCTCGCCCGAAATATTTAGTGAATATGTCTCCCAATTGACATTTGCTTGAAAGGCTCAAGGAATGAGCACAGTCTTCTACAATTGTTCACAATAAAATGACAGTCAATCTCTATATACTCACTACGCCATGGAAAAATCGGATTGGAAACAATGTGAATGTTAGCTTTATTATCACATAAAAAGGGCCGGTACATGTCACATCCTATGTTGCACCAATACGCAAATTGACCCTAAGGTTCCCGTATTCCGTACGTATACGCGAAAAACGCACAGATACGGTTGAAAATCACAAGTTACGTTTTTATTAAAAAAAGAAGAAGAAGGAAACCTATCTTAATACAACTGTGTGTCTCAATACGCAGAAGGTAAGAAGAAATAAGAAGTATTTTACCTTTTTTTTAAAAAAAAAAACAAAATTTAATAAGCAATTTCTTTTGTAACAATTGTGGAAATTGCTATATTATTAAGTATAATTAGGAAATTGCTCTTAATTATATTTATTTTTATTTTTTAAAAAATGAATAAGTATTTTAAAATATATATTTTTCATATTTTTACATAACGTATAAATGCGTATCGTATTCTAGTTTTTTGTAAAAATGACGTATTTCGTATTCGTATTGTATCGTATCACATATTTCGTATTCGTATTGGTGCAACATAGGTCCCATCCCCGTGACACATGAATCATTTATGAGCCTTCAAAACCAAATGATTTCTCTGCTAGAGATGGTCATGACTCAATACTCAGCTCCGGCAGATGAATTAAAGATTGTCTACTATTTCTTGAATAATCAAGAGATGGGTATAATCCAAGAAAAATGATAAATTCATTTGTGGACCGGCGTGCATCGGGACAATAGGCATGTAACGATAAAGTTCTATCATAAGGTAGAATAATACTTCAATCGAGGTGCTCTTGACGTAACGTAACACATCGAAGGCGTGAATTTACTTTATGTATGTGTTTCACAACAAATGTCAGGCATGGTGATGGTGGGATACAATAAGTGCCCTACAAGGCGCTAGTACAGGCCTACATCACATGGATCGCCAATTGTAATTGATCACCAAGCCATGTTGGCCCAAGCGCTTTAGGCGATTTGGATTTCCTCCGAGGTCTCGGGTTCGAATATTCTTGGTGACAGTAAAGGAACTGAGATAGTGTTGCAACCATTTAGTCCACAATTTTTTAGAATGTTGAGTATGTATTTCTGCTCACTAAGGATGATGCTTGTAGGTGAGCGGACAACTTAAAGGTCAAGGAAATACATAATCTTCTAAGGTCATTGATCATAAACTTGGTGTCTACATATTTCTTCAACTGCAATTAATGTGAGTGAAATCAATGTTTGTGACTAATACATCATCTACATAGATGTGCACTCCAACAAATAGAGAACCTACAGAATTGAAAAGTAACGAGTGATCATCATCAGAAACACAAAAGTTAGTCGTAGTCAAAACTTTCGTGAACTTATGACTCAGTTTCAAGAAGATCGCCGTTCATAGAGGGATTTTTGCAAACGACATACGTGATACTCCATATGATCGTCAAAACCTAAGGAATATTCATATAGACCTATTCGTTCAAATCATTATGCAAGAAGGCATAACAAACATCAAGTTGATATAAAAGCTAGTTTATGATAGAGACAACAACCAACCGATCAACATATAGTGACTAACTTAGCTACATGAGAAAACATTTCATATAAATCAACAAATTCAATCTGAGTGAAGCCTTTACCCACTCGACGCGCTTGATAACATTCAATGGTGCAATAAAGTTATTACTTGATTTTGTATACCCACTTGACATCTATTCCATGTTTGTTAAGGGGTATCGAGGTGAGGTACCAAGTGTTTTTGGCTTTAAGGGAAGAGATTTTTTTTTGCTACAACGTCCCTATAATGTGTATGCGCGACAACATGAGAAAATGTGTCTGACTCATCCATAGAAAATATGGTGTTTTAAAAATATTACGTGCATTAGAAACTATTTATAAGATAAATGATGTACCATCGAGTTGGCCGATAGATGTGCGGAGACTTGAGATCAGGATTTTGGAGAGCAAGAGAAGGTGGTAGAGTACATTGATATCCTGCAATCCTTTTGGGGATAGTCGATCTACTAGCACTTCATGAGTCGAGTCTATATGGTCTGCAATTGGGGTTTTGAATTGTGTCTCATGTGGACTCAACCGATTGGCCATCAAAATGTCTAAAAAGTTTGCTTGTGGTATTCTCCTCCAACTTGACAGCGCGGGATGTACAAAGTGTTTTTGTTACAAAATAATTTGTGATGTAACCTTTTTGTCCCAGTTGGTATTCTGAAAAAAAAAATTTTGAATATATGTTTACTGATGGCCTTACCAAAGGCAACTAAAGAACCACAAATGTTGATATGTTGCACGCTTTCTCATTAGTACCTCATACGATGTCCTGCAAGAAAGATTAGTGACACGCTCTCGAACTGTATATCGATATCGCACAAGTAGTATAGGACTCTTGAGGAGTCCGAATGTCGATGCTCAGGGACTCAAGAAACAGTTAATAATACTAATTAAAATTAAGATCTGCGCAATAATTAAAGTAGTAAACAATATTCTTGATGATGGTTTTACTATCAACTACTTGTAAAAAAATAAATAGCAAATAAGTAAAGCAACACACGAGACAGAGAATAAAGTATCAAATAGAGAGATAGATCGGGATATGAATTGGAGATTGTAATAATATAACTAGTTAAGATCATGCAAAATATCTATGTTACTTGTTGTTACCCAGTCAATACTCAGGTCCTATTGTAAAGAATGACTTAGACTTAGGGTGTACGTTTCCAAAGGCATACTACTAACAGTTGGCTCGCCTACACCCTAGTATTAAGCTGACTACATAGCGGGCGTAGAGCTCCGAGAGGCATACTACTGCCAAAAGGCACTTCTACTTTGTGGTTTCGTCCATACACACGCCCATCGGTTAAAGGCGACGCGTGTACTACAATCATGTACATGAATGGTCAATTCAATCAACAAGCATTAAGCCTATAAAACCACATAAACAATAAATAACAAAATAACATTGCATAAATCTCAAAATCTAGTAACAATTCATTGTCCAATTCACATACCTACCAAAAGAGTTTAATTAATCATGCTCTTAGACAAGCAATGATTAAAAGAAAGTAAATCAGAATCCAAAGAACAAAAGGGGTATAAAACACTAATCATTCACAAATATCCTATAACCCAATCAATCCAATACTAAGAAAGAGTGGAAGGAGAATGCAATCACCACTAATGAGTAAAAAGTATATCTTAAGGCCTTAACGGGTTGTTAATCTGCCTCTTTACTTTCTCCCCAAAAAAAGTGCTTCAATTTCGTCCCTTCTAGGTTGTCTCTTCATTGTCTCCCAGTGGTCTCCCGTTCACCAATGATTTGGAGCCCTAATATAATCTCTGGAGAGAGAAAAATCACTTTTTAGGCTGTTCAGGACTCTTCTTGCCGCGGTGGGATATTCCTCTATGTGGAGAGCTACTGTTCACACTGCTCTCTGCCCAAAAATAGTGTCGCGACGCATTTTTTCTCGTTGCAACGAGATTGACTCTGTGCCCATAACTTCACCTTTGAACTTACGCTTCAATGCCCAAATGACATCAGAAAAATGTGTGCGACCACTCATTGAAAAGTTTTACACGTCTTCTTCAACTTTCATGAAGACCTCAACTTGATTTGGGTTTGTTAAGACCTTAAAAGATAGCCACATGGAAGGCCACATCATCTTCCACGTCAGCCAGTCCGCAATGGCCACGTGTCAACTTCATCTAGCAAAAGACATGACGCGATACACATGATTTTTCCCCAAGTATGGCACAATCTGAAAATGCCACGTGTCTACAAAGTCACACGAAGGAGGAGTTGAGAAACATTGGATTATTGTCCTAGAGTATAGAGTGGACCAATATAAAGATGACACGTTTCATCTTTGGGTGAGACGAGAGCTCCGCGAAGCACTTAATCGCTCTCTCTCTCTCCACCAATCCAAAGTTGCCACGTGGCATGACATATGCACGAAGACGAGGCTACGTCACATTGGCTCGTTCCCTGGGCTTGACTACTCTTAAGATGACACGCGGCATCTCCTTAGTGCGAAGCCTTAAGCTCCACACCTGATTACTCCCTCAACCACTTCCAATCTGAAATTGACACGTGGCGTAGCTGAGGGGTGATGAGGAAGTTGTGTCGCACTGGATTATTATCTAGAGTCCACCAATCTGAAGATGTTATGTGGCATCTTCTAAGTGCGATACTTGCTCCGCAACACTCCAGATTACTTCCTCGCGTTGACCAATCTGAAGATGGCACGTGTCATGTTCTGGGGTGTAATATTGAAAGAGCGATAAACTCGAGCTCCAACTCAATCTGAAACGGACACATGACAAGCCCATCTCCTCGCAACACGCCTAATCATATCCAAAGTTGGCACGTGTCAACTTCGGGTGAAGCGTGAAGCCTCATGTAACACTGCATCATTCCCTTTCGGTCTGACTATTGAACAAATTTATCATACCATTTCATACCAAGCCAACCGGTTGAACAAAAATTTACCGATCCAACAAGTTTGACCGATCAAGCAAACCAGAAGTTAATCAATTGGACCCGATTAAACCATTTGAGTCCCTAAACCAATTTACCCCTTACACTCCTAAATAATCCCAAAAGGCCATTGATCCCAATTTTAGCCCTTAAATAGCCAATTAAATTCTTATTTGTTTCAAAAACTTGTTTTTAGCTCTATCAAAACCTCTTGAAATGCTCTCTCACCCGCAACAATTTTTTATGAACCTTCCAATGCCTTTTCGCATACCGCAAGCTTGATGTTATGAGTCGACGCCCGAACCCAAAAAGTCAGCCGATGCTCCAATTAGTTTGAAGCTTCACCAAAACGTGAAACAATATTTCGAGTTCAACTAAACATGTTTCAAGGCCATACAAAGTCTTTTAGGGGTCCAAATCACTTAAAAATAATATTAGTTACATATACGTCGCTGAAATCGAAAAATTTCATATTGCACTTCTTGACAAAAAAATGTCATCTCCGTATGGGAAACGACTCCCCAATTCTTACAGAACAAGTCCGGAATAAATCCAATGTCTTTTAGGGTCCAAATCATTGAAAAATGATTTCGGTCACGGATACACGACCCAAAATCGGCAATTTTTATCTTACACTTCTTGATGAAAAAAGATCACTAGGGCGTGAGAAATGACCTCCCAGATTCAATGGAACAAGTTTCCAAGCCAGAAGAGGTCGTTTGAGAGTCCAAATAAGCATTACAAGACCAATTTTGGTTATCCAAACCAATTTTGCGGGTATTTTCTATATATGCTCCGCGGTAAATTGGGAATACCCAGACGATGGAACCGATCATAAAAATCTAATGGAATAATTCACGAGACCATCTGTGTATGATTATTTGGTCAAAAACCATATCTAAGGATATTTGCCCCCATGGACCCACATAGTGGGGCTCACATGCCAAGATCGCAAGGATCTTGAAAATGACATCATCATCACATTATTATGGATAAATGGTTACATCACTTTTACATCATAAAAATGGTAATTAAAAGTCTTATTTGGCCGCATGACATCACCATGGCAACTTGCAACCAATCGGAGCGTGACACCTCACTCCGCTCCTTTGGATTATACCCCCTAAAGAGATGCGGTATGGATCCATTTTGGGAATTTTAGATTCATATGTGTCATTTTCACAATTTGAGCTCTTAAATTTCTTTCTAAATTCTCTCTAGAATTCATTTATTCTCCAACGCTTTTCCATGGCACGAATCGCTTATTCTCACGCCCGAGGCGAAATCCGAGGGGCCCCCTCGAATTTTGTATAACAGTGTGTTGTTTCGTGCGTGCACAGACCCAATTACAAGACTATACGCAAGTTCAGACCCCAACGACCCAATCGAAAAATTTCTAAGTGCAAATGCCCATATTGAACAAGCATCAAAGCTCTAAATCGAGCATGTATTTGTATGTATTTATACTCTTCTTTTAAAATATTTATATGAAAAATCCCCGGACATTGTAATGGAGACTTTAAATAGCGTTTTCTTTCACGGAAAAGATATTCAAAATAGTCTTGGAGTATGAATAGATAAAATAAGTTCAATGTTTGCAACTGATTGGTTCAAATGTTCATGATGTATTTGGAAACATCATTTCATTTGAAAAGTTGGATTTGAAGCAAATTATTGAAGTATTTGAATACTCGAATAATTTAGATTTAGATTTGAGTCTAATCCAATAACAAAAAACATGTCTATAACATGAGATTTCAGATAACAACTCTTACATTGTCTTTTGAAATTCTACAATTTTACAAACATTGTATTTGTATTTTAAATACAACATTTCAAATCCCTAATTCTAAAATGACAGATTTCAAATCAAATATATGTTCCTGAAGCAACCTTCAGGTTTATGGGTAAAAATAAAAATAAAAACATAATTACTCATAGATTGTTACAAATGAAGAAAACAAAAGGTACATAACCTCAACCTCAATATTAAACTCTATCTGACTATAATTGGATGAAACTTATACGAAAAATTATATATAAACAAAATGGAGTGAGGACAGAAAAAATATGATCCATCGATGGGTAGTCCTACAATTAGAATGTTACAAGGAAACAGAAGAAGTCGTAGATTTCTGATCATCCCAAAGTTTGCATATCAGACCATCCACCATCTAAACCTTGCTAGCTATCACCAATAAAGAATGCTAATCAGCACATTCCACAAAAGAAGCAATATATGTCTAGCAACAGAAAGATGAAAAGCTTATATTTGGCATAGTTTGCATCCATTTTTATATCTCACAAGTTTGTTTCCTTCTCAAACCCCCTGTCAAAGGAACCTATCAGTAAGCTAAACAGTTGCTAAAATATCCAACATCCACTACCAAATGTTTTAAGTCGGTAACGAATTAGGGTCCGTTTAGTTTGTAGAAAACAGTTTTCATTTTCTGTTTTCTGTTATCGTTTTCTGTTCTCTATGGAAAACTTAGAAAATTTAGAAAACCTGTTTAGTTGTAACATTTTTCATTGTCATTTACTTTATTCTAAATTAGAATGATGAAAAGTAGAATTAATTTGAAATTGGTAAATAATAACATTACACATAATAGATACTCCGTGAAACATAAAAAAAATGTAAAAATGAGTTTTCTATTTGGGAAAAAAAACAGTTTTCCATTTTCAAGCTATTTTGGAGAACTGTTTTCTAGTTTTCAATTTTCCAAAACTGTGCAACTAAACAGGTTTTCCAGTTTTCTGGAAAACTTGGAGGAGATACTCCATAACTAACTAGGACCTTAGTATTTCCATCTTTCGCATGCTAACAAAAGAATAAGAGGTAACTTCATTTTACTACGGAGTTGAACAAAAAGAAGAGAGGTCTAAATGATCTAAGACTTACAGTGGAAAAAATAGGTAGCAATACCAAATCATTAATCATTATCTTTCCCAACACTCCAAAGCAACCTACACACATATATGTGAAGAGAATGATACATCAATGTGATTAGCTTGAAAAACATGAGTAAACATCCAATAATATCTCCTAAAACATACCTGAACAAAGAAAGAACCAATAGGCTAATAACATAGAATAGCTTATAAAGCCGTTGCTTCTTTTCCCAGTTTAGCTGATTGTAGATCTCAGTAACATCTACCAAATGTTTTTTTTGCATATACCTAAGCACGAGGTAACAATTCACAAATCATATCAGACTATTGATGTTTATACAGTACAATTCTTATAACATGATAAAATGAGATCTAATACTATTTACAAATTGCTTAATGCATTCATTATGAAAAACAAGATGAACACCTTAAATTTTTTGCCACTTAGATACTATATTAATTTGCAGTATCAAAGTCTTATGCCAAAATCCATGCCAACTAGCTAGTAGGTCTTTGGACCTTGGAAATTAGAAACAATTACATGTGAATGATGCAAATAAAAGTTTAGTTAACTACAAATTGGTAGTTCTTAAGATCCCACTATCCTTGCTAACACAACTCTATCAGAAACCATTTTTTTCCGGTGTGCAAAATCCCCAAAACCTAAATCAGGTCCATTTAGTTTTCCTCTCCTTTTCAGTTTCCTTGATACATATGTTCATTAGAATCTAAGCATCATCAGTCACTTATCTAATTCAAGAGCATTCTAGTTATAAATCAGTATCAAGATCATTTTCAAGGGACAAGTGTGCAATGTAGTCCATATGAACTGACCCTAAAGTGGCAGATAGCTTATTAGATGCATGCAATGCTGCTGCTATAAAAATATGATTAATTTTCTTGTTCACGACTATTATACTTTCAAAAAAAGATGACGTAAAAATGATGCATTGCAAATTTATTCCATTATTAGGGATAAGAAAATACAAAAGTAGACTATATGAGGAAATGAGATAATTGTTTTCCATTTCTAGGTATTATCACATCTCTATAAGTGAATTGTCATGAAGACAATTAAAACATGAACCCGAATCTCAAGAGGCACAATGATGGTCCTAGACAGAATAACTTACTAAAAAATAATGCTTACAAAAGGTGAGAGAGACAAAGGTAAGCATGAATAGGGGACATTAATTATTGGCTTTAATGCAATATCATGTAGTAGATAGTCAGACAGAGACCTGAATTATGGATCACACAACTCAGTTCACCATATCCATCTAAGGTCCGAGTGTTTACTTTCTGCGGACTTACTTTTTCATTGTGTTAGGGAAAATAAAAAGGACTCTAACAATGTGAGATATTTATATTATTTCCTTGGTATACATATTGTAAATATATTACATAGGTCTGAAAACACATATTTTATAAAATTAGATTTAGAATAAACTCCAAACTAATTAGGAAGGCATGTACCCCAATTCCCAATGAAGAAACCAGTATCCAACTGTGTTTCCAAGTTTGACATCACTCACACTCTTAACTGAATCAAGTACTCCACCTAGTAGCAACATTATTTGAAGTACTTCGTCTTTTAAATCATAAACTCATATTCTTGTCAAGTTCAAGGTCGCACATGACTATCTATGTGTGAGTTCTGATTACGCTAAGATCACATGGCCTAGCTACGAATAAAAGAGGATATATGTTGTCAAACTTGGGAAATGATAAAGAAGTATTTTCCATTAGAGGTAAGCATGTGCGTCGCATACTCCAACTATTGCAGACATCAGACAAAAATAGAATAGGTTCAAAGTTGTATGCATAACTAAACATACCACTTCCATGGTATAATAAACGATCAAGCTCACCCAAAATGCATGTCGTTGTAGATACAAGTTCCAACAACGAGAAGGGACCATCAGTAACAAATCACAGAATAATTACACAAAAACACATCCTAGCTTCTCTATTGAGAATCCCACTATTGCATAGAGGCTAATTAATCCCACATTTTTCATTAACATACTCAGCACAATGTGCTACTATTTTCAGTACCAAATTCAAAATGTGAGTGCACAGTTCAGAATATTACCAAAAAAATAAAAATAAAAATAAAAATCATGGACAAGAAATCTCCAGAATTGCAGTATTAAGATATATAGTGAGTAAAATAAAGAAAAAGAGACTTACAATCTGAGATTGTAATAGAGGTAGGGGAGAGAGAGCAAAAACATGAACCAATGGGCAGTGAGGAGATAAAGGAAACAGAGGATTGCTTGAGTGATAGATTCAGGGAGGAACATGTAGTTGATGCGAGAAGCAGAATCGTAGGGGTTGATGTAATCAAACTCAAGATCCGTCAAGCAAATAAGCTGCAGGAAGATCAATTAATCAATTGATTGATGAATATATATAGAGAGATAATTAGGAGGAGATCGATGGTGTGGAGTAGGTACCTGGTAACCTAGAATGGCGAGAAGAGCAATGAGGATGAAGAAAGTGAGTATCCATGAGACCACCTTGTCCATCACTATCAGATCCTCAATTTTCGCTATATTCTTCTGCTTCTTCTTCTTCTTCTATTTTTGTTTTCCAAATAATAATACTCAGCTGCCCTGCCGCCATATTCAAAATCTTTATTTCAGATTCATCACCATTTCCATTCTTATTTACCCAAAATTTTACATTCCCTCTTTCAGGGACAGATTGAATCATACAAGGTCACAATTAATATCATAAATGTTTATATTCTTAAAAAATATATTAATTAGGAGATCAATTTTCACCATATTGACAGACAAGTGGTGTTAGTTTTAAGTGCTTGTTTGGTAATGCACCTTAAAGGAGGTAGCATATCAACTGAATTGTAAAGAGACAGTTGCAGCATTACATGTCATGTGAACACATTGTTTATTATTTATACCAAAGTATACATTTCAAAAATATCAATTCACTATGTAGTAACCCGTATTTGAAAATAAAAAATGTATGGTTCGACCTGATTCTTCAATAGGGTCGACATTTCAGTTATG
>JAYMTF010004177.1:0-13693 GCA_036897485.1 Pelargonium nanum | reverse complement strand
AAATAGAAACAAGACACTCATTTTGGGACAAAAAATTTAGACAAACAGGACACTCATTTTGGGACGGAGGGAGTAGTATTTTGTGTACGCTTTGCAACCAAAATATCTTAGTATTTTGTGTATGAAATTGCTCAAGAAACGAACATGGAGTTAGGTTCAGCAGCAAGAACTTTTCTCAAATTAACCTCAAAATAGACAAACTGATATATTCTTGAGCTAAATCTGTACACGAATTTTGGATGTACTTTCTCTACATCACAAAGATCATGAACATTACATTTACTTCCAAAACTTCAATACTAATACAAAGAAACTAACATGCCAACAACATTCACAAATTAAACTCACAATGACGGAACTGAAACGCGTTCCAAATCGAAGAACATGTTTGAGTAACCATCTTGCCTCTCCCTTCTGTTCTTTAGAAGAAATTTCGAGTTTCTCGCTATGTTGACAGCTTACAGGCTTCCCGAATCGGAAGTGATGGATCTGAAAACGAGCCATTGAGAACGCGGTTGGCGACCCACTGGTTAGCTGCTTGAGAGTAGTGTATGCCATCCCAGCTAACATGCTTCAATGGGTGCTCACAAGGATTTGAAAACACTGTCCCATTCACATCTCTCTGTCCACAAATATGGAACTCATAGTAACTCCCACAACAGATACTCAATGGATCAAGAAAACCTGCATGACATGGACACAAAACAATCAGATTATGCACAATTCAGCACAACCCATTATTGCTCCACCAAAGATTTCACTTCACCTTGATTCTCAGCATCCCTAATGAGTTCATATTTCGCTGAATACACGTCGGTATAGGTGAAAGCCGCGAGTGGGAGACTGGTTCTCATGTCGGATACCTTCTCGAGGAGCTGCCGGTTGAACTCCCGAGCCACCCAATTTCTCGACTTGATGCACCCAATCTTGTCCAAGCTACCAGGCCTTGATTTGAACTGTACTGCACTGATGGGCAAGCACCCAATTGGACCTGTATTATGTATCCAAAAGAACCTGGCTCCTTCATCGTACAACACCTGAAACATAGTCACATTGGCACAAGTTTTAGAGCTGAGTTACAACAAAATGAAAAGCACTCAATGTTGATTCTTTATTACATGGACTGCTCTGGAGAAATGTCCTATGATGTCCGGAATGGATGCAACAAGTTGCTGCAGTGATTCGTGCTGAAATCCATGGTAGAGGTCGTTTTGTCCAATGTCAAATGTGTACAAAGCCTTGGGGAATTCTTCAGGAAGAGGAAGATTGCTCCTGTATGGTCGGATCTTATCTAAATCAACCCAAAATCAACCCATCATTGGTAATGAAAGAGAACAACAAAAATAAACAAAACCCAGTTTAGGATACCAAGGAGGTAAAAGCCTCAATTTGGTCTATGAACTTTCATGTTTCGAGTTGATTTAGTCCCTAAACTATTTTAACACAAAATAGTTTCCGAACTTTTGTGCTTCGACCCATTTTAATCCTATAACTTTTTTCTGACCCAAAATAGTCCTAAACTTTCAAATATTGACCTAAAATAGTCATTGAACTTTCAAATTATGTCAATATTTGAAAGTTCGGGGACTATTTTGGGTAAAAAAAAAAGTTAAGAAACAAACTGATCGAAACACGAAAGTTAAGACACTACTTCGGGTTGAAATACAAAAGTTCGGAGACTAATTCGGGTTTAAGAAAATTAGATACTAAATCAGGTCGAAACATGACTGTTCAGTACCAAATCAGATATTTTAACTATTGAGAAAGTGACCTGTAGGATTGAGCTTGTTGTAGAAATCAATGGTGCGAGACTTGAAACGCTGAAACTGAGCAATCTGTATTCCGAGATGGAAAGGACTGTAGCCGCCGGGACGAATCGAAGATCCTCCGGTGGCAAAATTTGCGCCGTGCCTAAAATTAGCGCCAATCGAGTCCAGGTATGGGCTCAAGTACGGTAACTGCAAATTCTCAGCTGCAACGAACAGCACAGAAATGAATAATCAGTCATCTGTAGATTCAAAATAAGCGGAAAAAGGGATTTACCGATGAAATCGATGAGGAGGCGACCGTCGCAGACCCTCCCGGACGGAAATCCGAAGAAAGTTTCGCCGTTGGGCTGTGGAATGTCTGATAGTGCAGAAGCAGAGGTTGCTCCGGTGTCGGAATTGGAGTCGCCGAAGTTGTAGATCGCCGGAAACCCACATTGCTGAGAAGCTCCGGGAGGTGAGAGTGAGAGGGAGAAGATGAGAAGGACCCAAAAGGTGAGCAAGAGCTTGGCGGTGAGAGCCAGAGGATCCATGGTTGATGGGTTTTGGAAACAGAGCAAATTCAAGAAACAGTGGAATGCACAGCCACTAGCTTTTTCTGAGAGATGATAAGTTAAACTAGTTCTATATAGCTTCGTCTCTTTTTGGTGCTATGCTTGTAGCTGCACCATCTTGGTTCTTAAAAATGGAGGGTAATTGTTTTTTTGTGGAGACAAAAGAGTTTTCCCTGGGTCCCACCTGTAACGGGAAAATTGTGTGAAAAATATTGGTTGCAATGGAAAATGATTATTTATGCCTTTGATTTTGAATTTTGTTTGTATTCTACACTAATAATTATTGCTTGTGAACTAATTTTTTTTGGCAAAAGATCTCATGTGCTTCCTGAAATTTCTTGTTTAAGCTTATTTGGTTTTTGAATAGTTTTTTAAATCAAAATAGTTTCTAAATTTTCAAATACAGATTCAAAAGTATTTTTGTTGTTAAAACTTATATAAGAGTTTAAAGACCAAATTGGATCCATATTTAAAAGTTTATGAACTATTTTGGCAGTTGAAGAGGTCAAGAGTTAAACAGGGCATGTTGGGTTGTTTTACTTGTGACTGTGTGAGATGTAGCGGAGGGTTGGCGTTGATTTGGAAAGAGCCAAGAAGCGCGAGTTTGATTGAGAGCTCTCAATTTTTTATTGATGTTTCAGTCAGGCTATCTAATTGAGCCTCTTGACGGTTTACTGGCTTTTAAGGAAGCCTGGATTGAGGGAGTAGAGTGGAGTCATTGGATAGTTTTCGTAGTTTAGAATGGAAGTTTTGTTTCTTTGGCTTTTGTGCAACAGACTTTAACGATGTACTATTTACTTTTCTTATGAGAAGATGGGAGTAACCCACAATTGGTTTGGCTCCTAAATGGATTCACTCGAATGGTCTAGAATACAGGGCTTTCAAATTTGGGAGCAATAGGCGAGTTGTATACAAAAGGGGGGTTCAGATTCTAAGGCCGAATTTCTCATGTAGAGTTAGCTCTCCGAGAAGGATACAAGCCTAAACATGTGCGTATAAGAATTATTTTAGTGAAAAACATATAGCTAATTATCTCGTGACACTTTGGCTTAAATGTTATTCTTAAATAAATTTGTCATGTAAAAGTTCATTATTATCTTATGTATATTGTTTTTTCACAATTTTTAACTACGAAATTAGCGAGTTAACTGCTTGGACCAATTGGAGTCCATATGAAAATTCAAAGAGTAAATAAAATTTATGGCCTGAATTTATTCCAAACGTGAAAGTTCATAAACCAAATTCAATATTTTTCTAGTAATAATAGATTAGTCCAAGGCCCAAATAATTCATGGAGTTCTTTTTGGGTCCAATAGAAGAGTTTAATTGTTTATTATTTTATTTACAAAAAATAACCTTATCCAAGTTGCTTAGAGAGCCAGTGGCAAGGAATTGTTTCACTTGAGAGGTATAGAACATCTTCTTCTTCCATTTTTTACTATGGCATCCTCCATCTTGCATTCTCCAACCCCAACAAAACATTTCTCATTGGATACAAATGTTGCAAAAACCTTGTCCCTCCTTGAAAGATGTTCAAACATGGAGGAGCTCAAGCAGATTCATGCCCAAATGTTGAAAACAGGTCTTGTTCTTCACACTAAACCAGCAAGCAAGCTCCTAGCTTTCTGTGCCTCACCACAATCTGGCAATTTAGCCTATGCCCAGATGGTCTTTGATAGGCTAAACACACCCAATACTTTCATGTGGAACACCATGATCAGAGGCTACTCAAACAGCCATGAACCTGAACAAGCCTTGCTTGTGTATCATCAAATGTGCTGCAATTCTGTTTCTCACAATGCCTACACCTTCCCCTTCCTCCTCAAAGCCTGTTCCAATCTGTCTGCCATGGAAGAAACCAAGCAAATTCATGGTCAGGTGCTAAAACTAGGCTATGGCTCAGAGGTTTATGCTACAAATGCACTGATTCATGTTTATGCTACGGCTGAGGACTTAAAGTCTGCATCTTTACTCTTCAACCAGCTCCCAAAAAAAGACATTGTTTCTTGGAATTCAATCCTTAATGGGTACACAAAGTGTGGAGATATGGAAATGGCTTATGAGATCTTCAAGAACATGCCGGATAGGAACATTGTGTCGTGGACAGCGATGATCTCTGGCTACGCTGCAGCCGGACAGAACAAGGAAGCTCTCAGCTTCTTTCGGGAAATGATGATGGATGGTGTTGAACCCGACAGTGTAGCCCTGGCAAGCTCACTATCAGCATGTGCACATCTTGGAGCACTGGATCAAGGCAAATGGATTCACACCTATATCAGCAAAAACAAAATTTATATAGACAAAGTTCTAGGTAGTGTACTAATAGACATGTATGCCAAGTGTGGAGACATAAGAGAAGCTCTAGAAGTTTTTACCAAGTTGAAGAAGAAATGTGTCTTTTCATGGACAGCAATGGTTTCTGGATTTGCAATATATGGACAGGGAAGAGAAGCTCTCGAATGGTTTGCGAAAATGGAGAAAGCAGGAATCAAGCCAAACCATGTAACTTTCACTGCAGTTCTCACTGGATGCAGCCATTCAGGACTAGTTGAAGAAGGGAAGCTATTGTTTAAGAGCATGAAGAATGTTTATGGGTTGAACCCATCAGTGGAGCATTATGGATGCATGGTTGACCTTCTAGGCCGAGCCGGGTTGCTAAAGGAAGCAGTGGAGTTCATCAAGAACATGCCAATGAAACCAAATGCTCCCATCTTGGGGGCATTACTCAACGCGTGCCGAATCCATGGAGACCTGAAGTTAGGTAAGCAGATAGGGAAGATGCTGATAGAAGAAGACCCCGAACATGGTGGACGGTACATTCATCTCTCAAGCATTTATGCAGCATCCGAGGAATGGGACCAAGCAGCTAAATTGAGACAGCATATGAAAGAAAAGGGTGTTTCGAAACTTATAGGTTGCAGTACAATCAGCTTGAATGGCACTGTCCATGAATTTTTAGCTGGAGATGGATCACACCCGGAGATTGGAGAGGTTTATGGCACATGGGAACGGATTGAGGAGAGATTGAGACGAGAAGGATACAAGCCTGTTGTAAGGGGTTTACTACTTGATCTACAAGAAAAGGAGAAAGAAATGGCAATTCATCAGCATAGTGAGAAGCTAGCCATTTCATTTGGGCTAATGAGGACAAAACCCGGGACAACAATCCGGATTGTTAAGAATCTTCGGGTGTGTGAGGACTGCCATGCGGTAACTAAACTCATCTCTAAGGTTTATGGTAGGGAGATTGTCATGAGGGATAGAACCCGATTTCATGTTTTCGAGAATGGAAGGTGCTCTTGTGGGGATTACTGGTGAGGTTACTGAAGTAGTACTCATGTACAGAATGAAGCTGCTGACAAAAGTTACATCAAAGTAAAATGAAACTGTTATAAACTTGGAAAATTCTGATTTCTTATTTTATCACACAAAATGGGAAACAATGTGTATTAGAAATGAACAAAAGAAAATGGATTAGTACTATAAAATTTGAAGTCAGTCCTCAGCTGCAATTCAGCCAATGCTAAGGTGCTGCTCAGCTATCCAAGACTGTTTAGGCTCTACTATAAAGTTTCTAATCTGTAGGGAATATGGGAAATGCATAAATCTAAGTTTCCTTTGCATCCCATGTCACATACTCACCTAAGCACCTAGTAAATTAAGCAACTGCTAACAAACTCCATTCCACAATAATTAGCCAATGCTTGCTTCTAAGTCTAATTTCTATACACCCCCAATAGATATTTTTGTAACTCAGAATACCCAAGTTAACATTTGAGATCACCTAATAAGCTAACTCGAAAGATATCAATAATGAAACATGATCGGAATTCAGTTAGGATATGATTCTGAACCAAAAATAACTTATTAGATACGAATTCAACGATTGAGACTAAGCCAAACTTATGCAATTTGACACGCCACGAATAAACATTTATAGACTCCTCAATAAATTTGTGACTTCGGTCATTATTGTTTTATTTTATAACTTTTTGTATCTCAAAGTTAGAATAATATGAGGTGTTTTGTTCCCTATCTATATTTGAGTAGTTATTCTGTCCTTTCCTTTCAAGGGTCATACTCTTTTTTCTTTTTTCTTCATCATTATTTTCTTGAAATAATGTGTGAGAAGAGAAGACTGTTTTTTGCCCTTTTCATTGTATTTAGAGAAAATGCAGTACGAATATATAGCAATTGATTGAAATGTCATAATTCAAGTTATTGCTCATTGCAGAGCATTCTCTTTTGTTTTGATGTCAGTTTGTGTTTTATTGGCAACTAGTGCTTAATCTTGTAATAAAGGATTGCCTAGTATTAAGTTACTGAGACTTGAGACCAGTTGGGTCAAGCGGTTTAAGCGCTTTGGATTCCCTTTGAGATCTCGGATTTGAGCCTCCTTGCTGACGGTTAGATATAGTGCTTTCTTGTATTCCCATACTATTGCTGATACATTGCTACATTTTGTATAGCATGAAGGAGTGATCTTGTGTTTGATCAATCATATTTATTGTTCAATAAAAAGACATGAAACATCTTGAGGTTCCAACTATCTTACAATCCCTTTTGTCCTGCCTTGCCATTTTAATACATACATGGTTGCTGTGTATGTTGAATTTGCAACTCAAAAACAAGGTGTGTTTCTCTTTTATCTTTCCAACCATAATTCCTTGTTGCCATTTTCAATCACTATCTGCCCTTTATGATTTTGGACCCCTAGTTGTCCTCTCTTTCCCCACTCCACACACACACTATATTTGCAAAACCACAAGCTCATCATCAATGATCTTGCCTTGTACATGTATATTGGAGTTACTACAATCATAACCACTATGCACAAAAAAGAATTTACTATGAAAAATTATCACAGAGATTCTGATATAAAATTCCCTGAGATGATGAATAGGATCCACAAATAATTGCACCTCTTGCCTCAGACTACTACTGATCAGTTCAGGAATATGGGTACCTGGAAAGCAAACAGATATTCAGTAAAACCTTAAAGAAAATGTCCAATGATCACTTGTTATTTTATTGGTTGATGTAGAGGTGTACCTGTTAATTATTAGTTATGTAGCTTATTGAAACCCAGCATTAGCATTGTAAAGTTTCTGCAAATCCATCTCCCAGTTCGAAAACGATTGAACTTGCTGCAATGCAAAATTGCATATATAGAATTAGCTTTGACATGATAACCAATAACAGCATATTGAGTCAAGACTCGAATCATCAAGAATCAAGAAAGATTTCCAGGTTACATACAGATACAGGAGAGCTTGAAATCCTTGGTGGTGCAGTTTGTTGAGGACTCAGTGGCATTAACATATCTAGTTCACAGCTTGTGCCAACTGGTGGTTGTGCTGAATTAGTCTGATTATAGGCTAGATTGGCCATTTCTGATAACGTAGAGGCGACGCAAGAAGGGAACTTCACAGGACAATCATTTTAAGCTATAGTCAGTTTCAGTTTCGGATATATATCTATATGTCATAGCTCATAAGTATTGGAAGATTCAATAGATTGTTTTGTTACCTCCTTGCTGAATATGCTATCAATGCTCAATTGTTGCCCAGGGTTCACATGAGCTAGCTTCATGGACAAGAACTGCAACAAAAACTGTTATGTTAGGCTTAATTCAAAGAAACCAGTTTTATGAAACAAAGAGCCAAGAATACTAAGTGCTAAACTTGACTCCAACCCAAATCTTAAGCTGATAGGTGGAAGGCCCAACGTGAATATCAAGCGTCGACAGACTTCACATTCTTTCAACGTGAGATATATTAACACTGAGAAGGTGTAGAGAAAAACCAGTTAACTACCTCAACTTGTCTTTGTAAGGATTGAACATAGTTGATGATTTCGTCGAGCATTCCAGCCTTTCCGGTGGGTTTGTTACACCCGGGTACTAATTCTTGCAGACATTTCATCTTCTTGTTGATCTTTTCCCTCCTCGCCTATACACGTCGTAACGATACACAATCAAGATTAGTACTATGATAAATATAATTTTTACTGGTGTGAAATTGTTTGTGTCCACACAAACTCACTCTCTCTGCTAAGCTGTGGCTATCAGTTGCCTGGCCGCGGCGAGCCCTGACATGAACATAATCTGTGCTCTCCTTCTGATTCTGATCCTCCCCTGCATCTCCTCCGTTCCTCTTTTTGCCTCTGCTTTCCTCTGACTGAATTTGGATAACAGAAAAAGAAGTTAGAACCTGGGTTTTATTCTCTATTGTCCACAAAATGAATTTTTTTTATAGTAAGTGTAATAACCGATGCTTGAACCTGAGATTTCAAGAGATCCACAAAATGAATTAGTCACAGTAAAAAAAAGGGTAAGAAGATAAAAACCTCTGCTTTTCTTTTCTTGACACTGATGTTGCTTTCCTTGATATTCTCATTTCCAACCATCCCCTCCTCTTCCTTGGTCACCGGCAAAGGCGCGTAATTGGAAGTTCCTGAAACTACAGATTGATCCATTTCAAGAGAGCTAGTGGTCATCTCTGGAGGTCCATGTCCATGGTGGAACTCTGTACTCAATACCGGAAAGCCACTTAAGTCCGGGTGGAACCCTCCATTGTTGTTGTGCAACACAAGGCCTTGAAACTGAGGCATTGCATTGAAGTCAAAACATTTGGGTTGATACTGGTGTTGCTGTTTTAGCAAGCTGAGGCTCAAGCTCAACCTGAGCTGCTGCTTCTCGAGCACAGACATGTCGGCGAGGCTTCCCGGGAAGTTTAACATATCTGGAGATGAATTGAGTGATGGGTGTGTAGCAAGAAACTAGAAAGAGAAGTGTGTGTAATATATAGAGATTGATGAGTGGATGAGAAGAGAAAGAGAAGGATGGGCAGTGGGGTCTTCTTGGAGACAAGAAGAGTGATGGAGGTGTGGGTTGTGTTTGTGTTTTGTTGTGAGTGTCCACTGTCCATTTCTGGGCTGCACTTGACGACGGAGCTTTGGGGCCTTTTTGGCCTTTCATTGTCTCCTGCTCTGCAATTTGCATTTGGCGCCACCAAATTATAATTATTGCTACTATTTAAAGAAAGGGCTCGGTTTGTTGCTAAATGGGAAATAACAAGAGCTTGTTATTTACCATCTGTTTGTGGCAAATAGATGTATTGTTTTCTTTCACTATTTTGATTGCTTTGTTTTCATGTAGATTTTTGTTGCATGGTGAGATCAGGTTCACTATGCCCACTCATTTATGTATTTTTCTTTTTGCTCTGTGTCAAATTCTTGTCATCTCATGTCACTTCCTTTTATAAATAAAAAATACTAGTAGAAAATTCTCTCCATTTCTTTGACAAGTTCAAATTCAAACCTCTTTAACCAATTATGATAATGTTCATTTAGAAGGTTAGATTAGCTAAAGTTTGAAGGTATTTAAATTTATATTACGAGGAAACTAAGAAACGATTGTTTATGTCACAAATCTATACAATTACATGACATTGGATGGAATGTGGATATTGATGGGCAAAATTGAAAAGATTTGGAGACTAAATCATCTTGGCGCCTGAAAACAATATTTTGTACAATCTTCTTGGACTACGATCGCGGGGCATCTCCCACCCCGCAAGCAGTCCTAGACCTCAACATACGCCCTAACCCTAGCTCACAACGCGAGTCCTCACTCTTGACACATGTCCTAGCTTCCAACACGTCTTACCTCTTCACTCCAAGACCTACCTCTCCAATCATGAGCTCTCATCTCTTAACCTCTCAAACCTCTTGAGTCCTACCCCTCAAGCTCTTAAGCACCCCATCTATCGATCTCTCTTAGCTCTTAATTATAAGGCGGTAGACTTTTCAATCTTCGACCTTCTAGTTCTTCGACTCTTAGAACTATATATAGTACTACTATAACTCCTTGCAAGAATACAGGCTGAGCCCTCCGAGCCTCTCTAGTCCTTTTGCCTTCCAAACCTCACAACCCAACCTTAGGAAGTCACATGCATCTTGACCAGTAAACTCTCCCAAATGATGGAGAACATTTCTCATGTGTTATGTCTTATCTTTGTATGCTTGCAATCAATGTCCAGGTGAGTTAAGCCCTACTAGTAAACCGCGATCTCCGCCCCCTTGCTCCACCTTGAGGCGGCTTAAAATCCCATAAGTAATGACATTATCGCTACGTTGGAATGATGACGTTGTCACCGTTTCACCAGGGGGACCAATTCCACATAAGTGTGAAATTATCACTTGCTAATCATGACATCACCATGATGTAAGCATGACATCACTATGGCATTCATGACATCATCATCAACAGATCACGTAATGACACGTTGTCCCCCAACCTTCACTTCGATGAGTATAAATGCAACCTCTTCCCAAATGGTAAGGAATTTTGAATTCATTTTACACACTCATTAAAAAAACATAACGAATAGCGACATAATTAAGGATGGCCATTTCATCGACGATACCATTTAGCGATGGTGTCGCGATGGAATGTCATCCCTAGCTAGTTCCCATGTTTCGATCCCTCGCTAATGACAATATCATTTGCTAAACTCGTCGCTATCTGAATTTTGTGTGTGTTGACATACTATATTTTACCGTATTCTCTCTAAACTCTCTCTCTAACTTTGTTATTTGGTAGCGCCCATTTCGTCATGGTAGAGATGAATACTGTCACGTTTGAAATGAAATACAAGGCACGCGTCATGGGTTTCACTTGGCAGTTAAAAAAGAGAAATGAGGGGGAGAGGAGAGGATAAGCGAACGGGTAGGAAGGAGACCATGGGTCCGGCAAATGTTGGGAGAACCTCATATCTCCGCCCACTTCCATATGGCTTTGCCCATATACATATACATATAATACATACACTCCTCTTTCTTATCTATTATTTCTTGCTAACCAACTGTTTTACTCCATTTCTTATCTCTCCAATCCCACCACCATTGCCCTATGTTCCCCACCCACCCCTCCAATTCACCTGCTTATTTGCCAACCTTCTTTTTCAGATCTCATACCACCAATTAGGATTATGTAATTATTTAATCAACAAATGCAACAATGATCCCATGAGCTAATGACAATTACAGAGCAAGAGCATGCACAGCTTGAAGAGAGAGAGTATGTTAATTGCTAGCTCTGTATATAATGGGTTATAGCTAAACAGAGTGATGAATATTAATGAGACAATCAGATCCAACAAAAAATGCTTAAAGAAGAATATATGGATGGGTCCTATATATAAATAACATATATTACAAGTAAAAGGAGTAAAGATGGTGACAAGGTTGGAGGGTCATATCCAAAGTTGACAATCATCAATGTTGAGAAGCCGACTACATACACTGAATTAGTTGCATAGTCAAAGCAAGACAGTACCCTACAATCTAAGCTGGCAATGCCATTTCAGATTCAATTTTGAGCTTAATAATATTCACCAACTATATATATAAACAATGTATATAACCTGCTATATATATCTTCAAGCAAAGAATTTATACCTGCTTTCCACTACTGTTGCCACAAAGCATCCAAAGGAAGTGCCTATATGATTACATATTTACAGCACAATCCGCGTTAGCAATGATATAACATGCATGGCGATGGATAGGCATATGTTAAGGCCCATATGCACAGGTCCATTTCTTGAACTTGGGACTTTTAGTCGTCAATGCTCTGATACCATGTAAAGAATCATCTCAACTAAAAAGTTAAGCTGTAGTTAAAAGCCCTATATTAGTTTTATACTCTAACAGTGGTGGGATAAAGATCATGATTGACAAACTACACTAGGAATGGTATAAACCTGAACGCTAGATTTAGTACTATTTGCAGGAAACCAAACCAAATGCAATTACCTACTGACTATGTCTAACAACAAGATGAATATGGTGTTGCTTTGAGAACATTGCATTTACCAAACCAGATGCCTTTGAAGATGATATAAGAGTCTCTATAGGGCATCAAACTCTGATCTGCTGTATTCTTGATCATTATCAGATTGAATGTTTCTTTCGTAACCACCGGACAATATTGAACACGTAGAGAGCATAAAGAAAGAAGAACAGCCACTGCATGCTCTTGGTCAAGAAGCGAAGCTACAGAGAAGCAATGCATATGTTAGTTTCAGCTAAAGAAACTCTGGTCAGGTTAAGCTTGCACAGATTCTAGGCTATTTTAACACTATCCAGCCAGACCATCAGAGGAACCAATTTTAGAATGAACTTCATGATATAAGTTAGTGATGATGTGAGAAAAACTAATATGTTGTTAGAAGGATGATAAAGTGTTGTCGTCATCTAATAATGTAAGTGTTTGTTAGTGAACAAGTGTACAAATTCATTTGAGACTTACTTTCATGATTTATGGTTTATTTGAATCTCAAGAGTGGAAAATAGTATGTAGAATTCTCGTCACTTGAGAACATCATGCTTTCTTACTTGAAAGAGTCGTGTACTTTGACACAATCAAACGATGACTTTGACTGGATTACTAATAACGACCAACATTAGGTGTGCCACTAGTCTTGATAAATGATGTTAGTGATCAAGATATTATTTGTCCTTCCTAATAAGAATCTAGGGCCCCTTAACTAAGTCATGAAGAGGTTCACCTAAACAAGATGATATAAGATATCAAGTTTTTTTATCGAATGACATACTCAAATCAAGAAACCATATACATCGGACTATACAAGCATGAGAATTCATGATCCGCATTTGATCTAAGATATCAAGGACAAAAAGACAAGGTTTAAATACTCCAGAAACCCCCCATCTATGAAAAACCCACTCCGCAGGTCCTCAGAAAAATATTTGGGCTCCAGCAGTACCCACACTCCATACTATTTGGTCACGTGGGTCCATCCGTCAGGTTTAGTTAACGGAACCGTTAACGTCGCTGACGTGACATTGACGTGGCGCTGACGTATCGCTGATGTGGCGTTTTTATATTAATTAATTATTATTTTATTATGTGTTGCTGACGTGTCAATTTTAATTATTTTTTAATTTTTAATGACACTTGTCGCTTGTTAATTGGTCAAATTTTAATTAAAAATTGCAAAACTACTAAACTACCCTCCAAAAATGTGTTTAAATGACTAAACTACCCCATCCCTTTGCTTCATCTTCTTCCTCCAAACCCTAACAACTCAACCACCGCCGCCGGCCCTCCTCTGCCGGCAAAGCTACGTCCATTCTCCGATGGTGCGAAAAACGGAGGTCGGGAGCAGATCTCGCGGCTGAGCCCATCGTCGGAGCCGCCGCTGTTGGTCGCCGATAGAGACGAGGATGGTGGCTGGTCGTCGAGCACGGGCAAGCTCCACCGATAGAGACGAAGACGCGGTGGCGTGCTCCAGATCGACGCCGATCTCGGCGTCCTCCTCTCCCTCCCTCTCGGCTCCGGCGTAG
>JAYMTF010004176.1:0-13694 GCA_036897485.1 Pelargonium nanum | reverse complement strand
CTCTTCCCTCGTCCGTCGTCGGTCCCTCCTTCCCCACTTCGATCTCCAGGCCTCCCTCCTCCTCGACGTCCAAAGCCAACATACCAAACTCTCTTTCGACCTCGGAACTCATCTCGTTACCTACTCTGATCAGCCGTCCACACCCCTACACCTTCGTCTTGTATTGCCGGAACCCTAGCTTCCACCTGCGCCGTCGCCGTGTGGAAACTGGTGCCCTAGCCGCCACCTTTTATTACTGAAAAAAACCAGAAACCCTAGCCTAGCATTTCGCTAGAAAGACCGTGGTTTAGTCCAAATTGTAGAAACTTAAACGTTTTGATTGACTTGAACATAAAAACTTGTTTAGTTGCACAATTGAAACTAAATTTCTCATGAACTAGTCCTAATACAAAGTCAAATATCAGATTATAAGTTGGGCCTGGGTCGTGTAGCCAAATTGAAACCCAACAGAAACCTCCTAGTCCTCGTGAATGTGAAAGTTGCATATTGGGTTTGTTCAATATAATTGGAGTCCTATCCATCAAGGCCCAGTGATCCCATCTACTCATTCTATTCTATTCTCTTAATATGATCATCTGATACAGAGCAAAACAATGAATCTAAACATTTCTATTGCATCAAATCTGATTGCATAATTATTCTATACAAACTCTATGAATAAGTAAACAAAAAGGAAGTTAATCACACAATGATTATGATTATGATTATGATACTGATAATGATATGAGATGTAAATTGCTTATTCATTCTTTACATTCTGTGCCTTGATTCTACCTCCTCAAATGTATCATCCCTTCACAAGCCAGTGTTCCCTCAAGATCACCTATGATTCGAGCTATCCGAACTTCAAGTCCTCTCTGAACTTCCTGAAACAGACTCCTTATGCCATCTCCAAATCGCTTCCTGTCAAATGTCGCCGACTTGTCAAGCTCTTCTGTCACCCCGACAAACTCGCAACCAATCTTCATCTGAATTTCCATCATTTTCTGTCCTGTTGCAACTATGTATCTCTGCAGCTGAAATGTTTCCTCCAGGTAGTGCTCCAGTGTTCTTGTTTCTCCCTTTGTTCTTGCTATTATGATGGATTCTCCGCGATACAAATCGGGTTCATTACCATGCTGAACAATCACAAACAAAACAATAAGCAAAATGACCAAATCTTTAATTGCCAAAGATAAGCTAATGTGACTACATGCACAATGAACCCACAATGTCACAGTTTATGAGGTATTTGTATGTTAGAAATGTAGCTTACCAATCGCTTGCAGAGATCATCGGTCTTTCCTTGGAGGGACTGGTACCGACTCACTTGTTTATTTAGCAAAGACATCAGTACGAGGAAACCCTTTATGCCAAAGTTCCCATTGTCATTGCTTTCCATATTCTCACCACATTCCTGCTTTCCTGCCAATCTCTCCAGCAACAGAAGTTGCTGCTTCAGCCTCTTGATCTTGAAAGAAACTCCTAGCGCGTTAAGATCCATCCTCCATGGAGCTTTGTCTGTCTTAGTTGACAGCTGGCTGGGCGATGCAAAATTTTCAATGGGAACAATCTGCAATGGACTTGCAATTGGACTCTCAACTTCTTCTATAGGACTTTGGTTAAGGGCATCATCCTTCTCTTCTTGAACCTTTTTTCCAGGCGATTGGACAATCAGAGCTACTTCTTTACAGTCATTTACATCTTGCTGCTTCTCTCCTGCTTTCTTCTTTATAATCTTGACTTCTGACCAAACAGCTTCGCGGGCTAAGACTGGATCATTAAGAGACATGTTGAAGTTTGTTTTGGAGCAACTAAGGAGCTTTAGTTGTGACATGACTTGCTCTTTCAAGGAATTTAGTTCCTCTTCTCGCTCTATTAACAAGGCTTCCAATTTGATATTGTCGTGTCTGAGCTGTGATATATCGTGGTTCAGTCCCTCAACATGGGACTTCAGCCTCTTTGTTTCCATTTCCATGCTCAGCAACTTCCAGTGAAACACTTCTAATTTCTCGTCTTTGAGTCTCATCTGTTCAGCAAATGCATCTATTTCTAGGCGATGCCTCTGCTCAACTGCAGTTGCATACTTTTCAGCCTCCAAACGCACCCAACCTTCCAATCGCTTGACATCAGCTGTGAACATTTCAAGGCAAGAATAGAAGAGAAATGAGAACAGATTACGATTACAAGCTAAAGGTAGTAAATTCATAAGAGATATTCAAATGATGGTTAGGCCAAATAAAATGCTCATTCAGTGGTAAAACTTTGCAATTCTATTGAAACATATCCTAATTTCATTCGTAATTTTGTTTCGATTTATTTTGTTCCAAATGCTAAATAAAAAAGGAAATTGTAACATCACTCTCACCAAATTCATTGTTTGCTTCTGGCGAGTATTGGTCAGAAAGAGGAGAAAAAATATGAGACTCCTTCCCGAACTCAGGATCATCATACTCATGAACTACTTCAGTCGACAATGCTCTGGTCCTTCCAACATGGGATGAGCCGGTTCCACTAGAATGCATCCCTCTAGCACTTGAAACAATCTCCCATCTGGAATTGGCCTGTCTAGCCAACATACTTCTGAATGAATGTTTCTCGAGTGTAGACTCGGACATTACCCTCAACCTTTCTGTTTCCATTTCAGCTTGCTTCCTTCTAGTTTTAGATGACTTAAGCTCCTTCAAAAGCATTTGTTTCTCCGCGGTGTCCGACTTGGATTTCCTCATCATTGCTGATAAAATCTTATCTTTTTGTTCCACATCATTGTGCATTTTTACCATCTCCGCAGACAGTTGCTGCACCATCAACATTGACTCCTCCTTCTGCTCCGAAACTGACCTGAGCTCTTGTTTTGTAGCATCAACTTGCCTAATTGCTCGTCCCATCTCTGCCTCAAGCTGTCGTTGATTTGACACAAGCTCAATGAAGGCAGTTTTATGTTTCCAAATCTCAGTAGAATGCTCTTGAGCATCGCGCTTTGCAGCTTCTCTCAATTCTTCCGTGACATTTTCAGCCTTGGTAAGCTTCTCTTCCAACTCCTTCCTCTTTCGTTCCTCTTCTGCCAATACTTTATCCTTGGACTGCACTAGAAGCTCCATTTCTTTCAGTTTCTCATTCAAACCTGAAATATCCGCACCCTTCTTTTTATCAAAAACTCTCAACTCATTTATAAGAGCCCCAATGTTCTGCCGGAGCTTCCTCCTCTCGCTGAACCAGCACTGTTCTTGTGCAGCAAAGATGCTAACAACTTTTTCATTGGCTTTCGCATCTTCACGCCTCCTTTTCTTCAACTCTTCGATCTCTCTCTCTGCAGTCTCAAGCTTGTGGAGAAGCTCATCACAGTTTCTCCCAATGACCGCTTCACTCTGAATTCTCCATACAAGCAATCCCAAGAGCTGAGCACTTCCTTGAAGCATGTTGTCGCACACTTTAGACCATTTCTCATCATGCACATCGAGATCCGATAAGAGCTGGAGAGCAAAGAAAGCACAAGAAGCACCAAAATACATTGGATACAAGCTTTCGCTCTTCTCTTGAGACACAGACTTACACGACGACTCCAATTCCAATACCCACTTCTCATCCATCACTCAAAGGATCTGTTTACTCACCTGTCTATAACACCAAAAAAGAATTTATCTACGGTAAATGGAAGAGCTTCAGTAATTTGCATATGTAGATAGACATATAAAGAACAAAATTCAATGAGAGCCAAGAATGACTATGACAAAGAACAGCACACATAAAGCATTGCAGTAACTGTGAAAAAAGAAGAAAGCCCATCACCAACAAAACATAACCACGAATCAAAACAAACCGTGATAATGCAAAATTCCATAAATCTAAGGCCATCCCAATTCAGAACTTACCAAAAAACAAAGGATTGAAGTACTCTTCAAGACTGAGACTTAACACCAGAAACCATTGGGGGTTCAGAAGGAGACAAGAAGCAGTGTAGCTGAAAGAGATTTTCTTGGACAAAACCAGGAACTTGAGACCACTATATGTTATATGGAAGCTTAATTGAGCAGTGTAGATGGCCAGAGAATGCCAAAAGCAAGTGTGTTCACTTGGCAAGTATCAGTTAAAAAGAGGGCACTACTCAAAACAGTGAGGAACATAACCAATCAGCCCCCACTTACTTGAGATTTTTTTAAAAAAATTTATCTTTTCCCAAACACAACTTTTCTCCTAGCCATGACTGTTATGGGAAGCAAAAGCACTAGATTCCTGGTGGTTTGTCACCATTACTAAAAACCAACAAGAAATAAAAGAATTGAAGAAAATGCAAGAAGCATATCTCCATCACAATCATCCAGTCACACACAATATTAAATTTTTCCAGAGTGGCTTACCTGTACAAAACCAAAATCCCAATAGAAAATATATATTTTTTATATACAAAAGAGGCTACAAACTACAAAGTGAAGAAGTACTTTTCAGCTTGCTTTTTTAATTCAATAATTTTTTTCAAAACATCATATTCCTTTACAATCTTCTTCCAACAACCTCTGTTTAATCAATCAAATATCAACCACAAAAGATGAAGAACATACTCTGGACCACATAACCCACAATTAATTGTAGGTGAGAAAGAAAAAGCCAACAAGTACCCACCAAACAATCCAAATTTCAGTAACTACCCAGAACCCCAAAACCAGAAACCACACCCAAAGGATCCAAATAAAAGGATCAAAAGCTAGAAGTAAACAAGTATACATGTAAAGGAAGGATTTTTTGAGTACCTGTGGGGGTGTGAGTAGTTAGGAACATGGTGTGATAGTAATAAGAGGAAGCAATGAAGAATATAGTTGTCAATTGAAAATGATGATGATGACAGAGACACCTAGGGAACCAGGTCTTCATGGGTCCAAAAATGGCTTCTCCTCAACCCCAACTTGCTCTGTAAAGCAGCAACCTGTTGAACAAAGTCTGTACAAATTAACATTTTTTTTTGTGTGTGTAAAGATTAAAGAGGAAGGAGACCCAAATGACCACCCACAAGTACACTAAAATTTGTTTATTTTATCTGTAATAGTATATAAATTTACTTCAAGATCTGCCCTTGGAATCTGCACTTGATGACCTGGATTAATGGATTTCATTTGATTAAATCCTAAGCAATATCCATTTCTTTCTCTAATCTCACTCATAACTCATTTAAACAAAGAAATCTACAGCTTCTGCACTTATTACAAAAGGATTTGGAATTAAGTAAGGTGGGTTTAATTTTGAGAATTTAATTGACATTGACCCAATAATTGAGAGATGGAGCCACAACATAACAACGTGGTTTGTTTGTTTGGTTTGGTGTAGGCCCTTTTGTTTATGAAAACCACAAAGTTATTTAACATTTTACATCGTCGTTGTCAATGGAAACGAAACTCTATTAATATTAGTCATTTAATAGTGAAAGTTCTAAGTCATTATATGTAATTTTTTTTAAGATCTCTTCGGCTATATTAGATTGGTTGAGTTTCGGAGAATATCTCTAGGTAAACATTTCACATCCTAATAGAGAATTAGATAGACTAACCTTGAATTCTTGACACACAAAATTAAGGAAACAAAGATTCTCACCATCTCAAACTGTAAAAATATAATAATCCATATCATACTCCATGGATTTGGTTCAAAAAATCCACATGATTTTGTCTATTGGCAGTAAACTCGAGTTGCTGAAACAATATACAACATGATTTCCCGTACTATATTAATCGAAAGATAAAATTAATCTCAGTTCACTTAACGAGCTGCTAGCTGCTATAAATGTACTACGTACTCGTGGACAAAATGAATGAAACAAGAAAATCATGCCCGGATGACATGCCATTGCCAGCAAGAAAAACGTTCGCTATGGTGATTACATTCCCAGCTACTTGATGTGTCAATGAACGGTCAGACCATCACAAGCTTTGCTGGGGCTCACCCTTCTCCTTTTCCGTCCACTCATTAACTCAATCGTCTCTTTGGCGTCTCTTTAATGTCATCAGGATACATATGGTGGGTCAATGAAGGCCCATTCAAACACCTGCTCATATTTCATAGCTGCCTTTTCCCATGTGCAGTCCCTCTCCATACCTCTCTTCATTAGACCCTCCCAAGAAGACGGGTGTTCTTTGTAAGTCACCATGGCAACTCTTAGTGCCTGTCCCATAAAAATCGTCATGTCATGTCATTAATTAAGGAAAAACGGTTTCTAACAGAATCGTGCACAATGAGCCAATTACTTACCGCTAACATACTTTCCTTCGACAATGGAAAAAAAGTCCACCTGTCACACCATTCCACAATTTTGTTAATGATTCAATGAAAGTCAATCATTATCCCACAGAGTCAAGTAATACAAGTCTAAGATTTGAAGCCAAAATGTTAGTGTAGAGTTTGAGCTTCTTCTTCAATCACAAACTTGTTCGACAAGAGCATGCAACAGGTATGGCCTACCAAACATGGTTATACAACTAACCCGTCTCTTTCCATCAGTCAAATTTCTTCAGAGGTTACTCGGAAAATAGCTTATTGAAGAAAAAAAAAAGAGGCTTTGGGAAATATGTTTTGATTCTTCTTATAAGCAAATATCTCTATTTCAAGGGTATTCCATGTTTGAGAGCTGTATATGAAGCAGCAGAACTGATCTCTGATTTATGAGAGCCACTAAAAAAATTGAAGGTCAAATACATACCCTGTACCCTCTTCAGGCAAACCATCGTCGACATGAGGATCAAATGTCTGTACTGTATCCTGAAAAAAAAAGGAGCAATAGGCTTTCAGCAAATATCATTCACTCATGATTCTCTTGCTTTTAGTTTCTTCAACTTACTCTAAGTCCTCCAGTGCTGTGGACTACTGGTACAGTTCCATATCTCATTGCATACAACTGATTCAACCCACAGGGCTCAAATCTTGAAGGCATCAACAGTATGTCACAGCTGTTCATCAAGAACTTCAATAGGTCAATGCCATCAATATTTGTTGGAACACCTGAACTATACTATGCAAACCTGGAATTACCCTGCAGTTATCCTATGAGAAATTGGAACATTGAATCCAACCCAACCACGAAATTTGTCTTTGTAAGTCGCTTCTGCTGCTCTCATCCAGTCTTCACACTGTGGATCCCCAGATCCGAGCATAACCTGAAAATATAAGATAGCATAGGTTCTTAACTGTTACAGAACCAGAACTCAAACTAAAAGCTCTAACAAAGAGGCAATATAAAGGCACATTGTATGCAACCTTAATCTCACTTCTAAAGAATTGATCGAGACATACTAGTTCATGAAATAAAAAATATGTAAATAGCTCACTTACAAATTGAACATCATCTTGCATGAGATCTGGAATTCCCATTTGAATCAAGTCAATGCCTTTCTGATAGTCCAGTCTCCCAATGAATCCAATCTATGAGGTACATCTCAAATAAATAAAAGTTGAAGATAAAGGTATGCTACTAAACCTCAGCAGAAACAGAAATTAAATTTCTACCAGTGGACACTCAGGTCTGACGGGAAGTCCTAATTCCTTTTGTAAAGCAGTCTTGCATTCGACCTGCATTTTAACATCGAGGGTTAGAGAACTATTCTCTTAAGCATTTAACTGTAGAAAGACAAACTGTAGCTACCTTCCCAGAAAGATCATCAATGGAGTAATGGGAAGCAATGTGCTTATCTGAAGATGGGTCCCATTCTTTAGCATCGATGCCATTTGTGATCCCTGGTCATAACAACAATATTATTGCATGTAAATTTTCTAAGAAAAAATGTGAATAGATAAAAGATAACCATTTATGTCTGGACATTATTTTTCTCCACCACTAGAATTTAGAAATATTATTTGCATAACAAAAGCAGCTATTGATACAGAGAGAGAGAGAGAGGGGGGAGGAGGAGGTCTAAGTCAAATATGATGCAAACGTTGTGATTGTCAGCAGAAAAAATCTCAACATCCACATGACAGAGGCCTGCAAATGTATCTGGCACCCTATGTTTCTATTTCAAGTTGAACCAAGCATGTTAATACATACATTTGCAGGCACCCTTTGTATTTCTCACAATACATAAATAGATATATAGCATTCAGTACTAGTAAATTGTTCAAACACTAATATGATATACTCTGTATTTAATACATCGCATAAAGTACTTCCTATCACATCAACAGTAGAAATAAATTAACTTATTTCACTACGATAAACTCATTTGATCTTATGATTCCATCCATTAGACAGATATTGCTCCAATAATCGTACCCGATTATGAATGAATGGGAGACAACCACATTATATTTTGGATCAAGTATCAAGAAGTCCTAAATGCTATAATTTGTACATTTCTGCCTGACTGATGAACTATTTGTTCCAGCATGGTGGGAAAAATGTAGAATCCATAAAAAAATTCAAAAGCATGCGCATACCATTTAAAACAATCTGCCGACTGGCTAATAACTCATGAAGACCATATCCACCTTCAACAGTAGTTATTTCCCAGGAATAGCCCTGCAATTAGAAGGTAAACTTTAAGATAACTACAGTATAGGATGATGGAACAAGGCACTTATCAGTTATAAGGTGAAATAATGTTAACATATCAGTATATCACTGTACTCCCAGCACAGAGCAGCACATATGTGCAATGACTAATCTCTTAAATTAGATTGTTCAACGAGTTGTTTATCAAATAAAGGTTTCCAATCCCAACATGGCACAAATACTAACAGCTCAATTCTAAACATGACAAAAACATTAAGAGGTACAAGTACATAATATTTAACAAAATTAGTAACTAATAGGAACAGGCATGAAAATTTTGACCTGGCTGACAGTCAAAATACGATCGGCTGTCACAATTGCTCCCTTTAGAACATTGACCGCTTCACCTTTATCAAGAGCATGAGCCCTGGCCCACTCAGGAAACACCCATCCCAATGCCCCATACCACTCCGGAGCTAGCCCCAGATTGTTATAAGTTACTGCAGGTTCCACTCCCTTGCAAACAGAAGAGATTATCTTAATATATTGTGTTGCACATATGTAATTCCATTTGAGAAAACATATTTGATTTGAAGATGCATACAAGAAGCAGCGCATGAACAAATATGACTTGAGTATATGATACATAACTATTGGTTATTGGTCCTCTATGGTGCTTAAGTTTCATGCAGGAATCCTCACAAATGAATCATTAAATAAAAATTATTTTGTACAATATCATTAGCACCAATAAGATATGCCATCAATAGCAATATAACCAACTTACTCAAATTTCAGGGATGTTTTTTTAGTAGTATATGAGCAAATATCCACATGCATTCAGACTCCTTTTAACCAAGTTTTCAACTCCTATTTCATTGAGAAAAGCTTTAACTCGCTGATTATCATTTCTACCAGGTCCAGAATCTAGACCCAATAGTATATCCTTCAAGCTACCTTTAATGTTCGCCCACAGGATTTCTATCCATCTATTCAACTTTCCCTGTAGATATGTGATTATGTGTCATGAAAAAATAAAGGCCTAACCATCTGTATATGTTTACAGATATTTTTGTGTCATTCTACATCACATTATCAGAATCAGTTGTGAATATTATTCAATCTACTATCCATGGAACTTCCTAGTGGTCCCTAGTTTATGACCTAAGAACTTTATCATCTATAACATATAAATGCTATGTTGGGAATGAAGAGGTAGGACTACATCTCCTAATATGTAAAGATGTTCATGTCTACTTTGCAGAATATTTTTTTAAGAAAATAAAATAGTTGCTTACTGTAAAATACAATCTACCTGATGTGCAAGATTGTGTATAACAAGAATACTTCTGGCATCCTTATAAACTCCATATGGACGATATTTGGCTGCTAGAAGTCTGAAATATTACACAGAATGTCTTACGCGTTATTATAAATAAAAAGGTAAATCTATGACATTAGCAACAGATAAACAAAGCACTTACACTGGCACAAGACCAGCATGCCAGTCATTAACAAGGAAAAGGCATTTATCCCCATAGGTAAACCCTCCCAATGGAAGCACCAAAGGAGCTTCACATGCTGCATGGCAAAGTAAAGTAAACCTAAACTGTAAACCAAGCAAGAAAGGAAGCGTGTCACCATTTGTGAATGAAACAGACAACATCTCAGGTTTATGATTGGTCAATCACAAAGCAAACCTGATTATCACCAAAAGCACCATTGATATCACCATATGGATTTCCAGGTCTGTGATATGACGGGTGGTCCACAAATACCTAAAATGTGGAAAGAAAATGGTCAACATTGTCAAAAGTGCATTCCAAACAAAAGAGGCGAGTTGAGCTGTGTATAAAAACAACTTCAACACCCAGTTATTAATAACTAGAAGCGAACACATCTTTCTTTACCCAATCAACACCATCCCTATATTCATGGAAGAAGGCAACTTCTTGCTCCCCTCCAAAGCACATTAGATTGATGCGGCAATCTACGTCAAAAGCGCCAGCAAAGTTTTTATCTGCAGCAGTACCATTTAAGTATCTTGGAGAGACAACCATAACACGGTGACCTCGCGCTGCTAGTGCTATGGGCAAAGAACCACAGACATCTCCTAAGCCACCTGTCTTCGAGTACGGTGCTGCTTCAGCAGTAACAAATACAATACTGTGGGTGACTCTAGTTTGGAGTATCGCTTCTCCATTGATGTTACGAGATTCTTCCACTGTGTCAGCTGGTACCTTTAATTGAGAGTCTGTTGCTCCATTGCCATCTGAAATTAAAATTCATAAGGTTCCCAGTCAGTTACTGGATGTCAAATTATTTGTTGACAGTATGAATCGAAGACTGTTGCCTCAAAACCATGAAACATCAAAGTTGTGCAGAAACATTTGAATAAGTTAGGAAGGAAACCAAGAACTTATGCAGGAACAATGCACACATAAAATTAAGAAGGTGACAGATAGAAAGAAAAAAGTTGAATTAAAGGATCAGTTTAGAAAATAATTGCAAAATGTAAAAGCACACGGAACTCAAAAATCACCATCTCACACAAGTGTAGTTTACATTATAACCCCAAATCAAAGGAAGCTCAACTTCCCATTCAGACTTATATTTTTCTCATATAAATCAGGCTATTAGTTTTAATATCATAACAAAGCATATTCCTTTTGAACAAGGTCAGATGTAGAGCAAGAAATATATTTTCACCACACCGACTTTCTAGAGCATATTGACAAACTACAAGACTCAGCTGCCATGACAATGTTCAGAGTCTGGAATTGCAATTATGCAATTTATTTTACTGCACATGGATCCAAATTCCAAGAACCCACGGCACATACGGAAAAAAGTGCAAAACCCAGCCACCCCCTTTCCAATATCTATACATCCAAATTAATTTTACCCAGTAAATGAAATGCTGATTAGTAATCAAGTTAACATTTTCATCTGAACAATGATCAAGTATCAATCAACAGTGTCCTTTTCATTTGATATAAATGAATGGCATAGGCAAGACACCAAATCAACGTCCATGATTTGCCATCATACATGAGAGATATCAGGTATGTGGTCCCTACTCTAAGCCACAGCATGTGATCTTTTTATCATCAACCGTCCACAGCCACCACCACCATAGCCCACCGAATGGGCAATAGCACATTTCAAGCAATTTGCTAATTCACCCACTGGTGGCGACTCAGTATCAACATTTGAAATTACAAGAGTTGATATTGATTGTTCAATTGCCTTTTCCTGATCCCAAATCCAAATAAGTAACACACAAAAAATTCCAACTTTCTCTCTCACAATATTATATCATCAAACGCATATTCATTTCCCAATTAAAAATAAACGAAAAGGATTGGAGAAAAAATAAGCTGTACCAGGTGGATGCATCAAGCGAAACCCAACAACAGCCCCAGAATCATCTCGCTCAGCTCCCAGAATCCGACCCTTCTCCTCCTTCTCATCCTCCACAGCAGAGGACCCTTCCTCGGTTGCTCTGGTTATCGTCAAGCAACCAATTCTACAACTTTTCCTCCCAAAATGAGCGAGACCCACATTCCGTTTAGGTCTGGAACACGAGAAATTTGTGAAGGATTTGCAGGAAAAGACCCGAGTGACCTGCAGAGACTCCATGAAAGAAAAGAAGAAGAAGAAGAAGAGGAGGAAGAAAATAACAGAGTGGTGTGGAAAGAGAAATGAATAAAAATAAAAATTTGAAATTGAAATTTGGTGGTGGTTAGGAGAGAGAAGAGGATAAACGAAGACCAGTAAGCGACGAAAGGTATTGTTTTTTTGAAATATCGAGAGAAAATCCCAGATTTTTTTCTTAATTTTGATTTTCTTTTTCAACGATATATGGAAAGAGAAGAGACTGCTTGGTGGTTACACTTGCGACTTGCAATTACAATGCAACAGCTGAGTGAGCGAGTGAGCGAGATCCAGAAAAAGCGCCAAACTCGAAGCGGGATCCGCTGTGGGGATCCCCAGAACTGGACATGTCCTGTGACTCGTCCGGAACACGCCACCTCGGCCCTCACGTGGGACCCACCCGGGTCACGATAACTTTGTGAAACCATCGTTTGCTTTGCGATGAGTATAGTGACACGGGAGCAGCGTGTGGGTCCCAAAGGATTGAGGTGGCACGAGAGCAACTTTTTGTATGAGAGCGACACGTGTGTTCCAGAGTAGTGAGGTGGCACGAGAGTAACTATTGGTTCGTGAACAAATGTTTGAATTTTGAAGAACTGCAGTCCAAATTGATTTTATAGGCAACAATTATTTATTTGGAGAAAAGTTAAAAATAAATTTGTTTGTATATTTACGAATCCATTTTTATGTATATGTGATTTAACAAGTTCAAATAAAACTAACTAAACTATTATAGGAATGTTATTGATAATTCATGTTGATGTTACTAAAAAATTATAAGTCTCAAGACAAATGGCATAGCAACACGTGGCGACCAAATGTCACCCAAGCAACTAAACTCGAAACCAAAGGTATGCGTTCAACCCGAGACTCAGGGGATGCTCCAAGATAGTTGTTTCACTAAAATTGGAGTCCCAGAACATCTCCAAGATGATCCGACATAAAAGGGAACTCCCATATGCCACTGAAAGACGAAAAGGTGCGCGACAAAACCAATGCCACTGCATGGAAGGCTCTATGTCGCAGCATGGTCGCGCTTCCTAGCGGAAAAGGCTGGTTTTTCCGTCACAATGTCACAACATCAAAGCCCCCATGTCGCGACATGGGTATGTTCCCCGGATATACTCTCTTTCGCGACGTTGTGCTCCCCGCCACGATGGCTCCTACGTGACCGAAGTGTTCCAAAATTATTTTAAGTGTTCTCCATGCATCCGGGAACCTCAAGAGCTTCCCGGCGAGAAAGATGTTCCCTAGGCTATGAAAACTACTCCAGTGTCTTTTGGTTGCCCACTTTGGTTTACGGACGAAAAGCCAACCGAAAACCCCTTCGTGTCACGCGAAGCATGAGCTCCCCCACGGAAAAGGTACCAATGTCGTGGCACAGAAAATCTCATGTCGCGACATCGGTACGTTCCAGCTCAAAGATCAAGTTAAAGTGCTCCCGGCACCCATCGATTGACCCTCTTCGATCCCGAACTTCACTAAATGACTCGACACATTTCTCTAAGGCCCTCGCAAGTTTTCCATCTTATCGGACCACTTTCGAGACGCCTCAACAAGCTACAACATTATCAACACTCCCAAAGTC
>JAYMTF010004175.1:0-13694 GCA_036897485.1 Pelargonium nanum | reverse complement strand
TGAACTATCCATTTTATTCCACTACGGTCCCTGAACTTTGTTTTGTTCTTTCACGGTTCATTTTCTTTCATTATGTTCCTCAAAAGTCCCTGCCGTTAACTCAAGTAACGGAATTCGTTAACTATGCTGACGTGGCACATTTTTGCAATAAAAATAATAACTTTTAATGTAAAATTACCATTTTACCCTCAATTTTTTATATTATTTATTCATTTATTATTGCTCAAGAACTTTGAAGATTCCGTCGCCGGAAACTTCAAACCTTTGAAGATTCCGGCACCGGAATCTTCAAAGTTCTTGAATTTTCCGGCAAGTATGAAATTATGAAAAATTTTGTCTCACAAACTCAAATAATTGCTTCAAAAATTTGTCTCACAAACTCTCTCCATATATCCACGCTACTTCCAGTTATACACGTCAAAATCCAATTAGGCAATCACTCCTTGTATAATTTTAAAATATGGAGGCCTCACGAGATCTGAGAATGAATGCCATGAGGCCACCACATTGATAACCCAATTTAGTACAGAAGGTTTGGTTCTCCAACTCCATTGTTTCCTCTCCCTATCACACAAAACAATAGAAAATTTACTCGACCATTGAAACCTCCCAAGATCTCCCATTGAAACCTCTCTCTCTCTTATCTCGACCACGTGAGCCCGCCTCCATATGGAACCGTCCAGATCTGGAACCATCCAGATCTGGAACCGTCGTTCTTTGCCTGAGCAAGCCTCAATCGTCCTTCGCCGGAGCCCGCTTCCACCTGATCTCGCCGATCTGGGGTTTCGTCGCCGGAAAGAGTGAGGAGAGAGAAAATGGTATGGGGTTTCGTCACTGGTCTGGGTTTCCCATATTCAGTGGCATTTGCTTATAAATTAGAAAAGAATTGGAGGACAAAATAGTCATTTTACACTAATTAACGGATTCTGTTACTTGAGTTAACGGCAGAGACTTTTGCGGAACAAAATGAAAGAAAATGTACCGCGAAAGAACAAAACAAAGTTCAGGGACCATGGCGGAATAAAATGGATAGTTCAGGGACCTCTGTGGAGTTTATACCAAAAAAATATTCTAAAACCTTTCCACTTCTACTGGCGGGAAAGAACAGAAGGCACATAAACCAAGAACAAAACACAGGCCACTTTTACTTTTATTTTTGAAACATAAAACCCAAAACCCTCGAAATGGCCTCTACATTTTCATTTTATTAAAAATTGAAGAAGACGATCAAGACGACGAACAAGCTTCTTCTTAGTACACTATGTATTGGTTTGCAACCAGAAACGCCGTCGTTGCGTTACCACGCCGGCGCTCTCTGTGTCTCTTGCTTGGTCGACTTCCGGTTCACAGATACTGTTCTTTTACACCCACTCCACTTCTCCAGTAATCTCCTCCTCCTCTCTCTCATCAAGCATTTATTTTATTTTCCTGTAAAAAATGTGCTTTTTTGAAATGGTGGGTATTGAGCATTTCAAAGTTTTGATTTGGTTGAGATATAATAATTTATTTTATTTAATGGTTATTGACAAAAAAGATAATCATGAAAAGGATCTCTTATTGAGCTTCAATTTACATTACTCCTCACAACTTGAAGTTGGAATTTTGTGTTGGAGACCTCAGATGGAAAACTCCCATTTCATGCATTCAAATCAAGGTCTCTTATTTTTGTGGAAACCACAAAACAAAGTAGCTGTTGAAAAGAGAACACAACAAAACACAAATGTTTTATTTTTACTTTTATTTATGTAGTATTATTATCATACCAAATTACCGATGACTTCCTGTAGTTATACCTTTTGTAATGGATACCCATATTTTTCTTTTTGTAACTTTAGACTACTCTGGACTATATTCCATCCATTCCGTCAGTCAATTCTAACGGATTTTTTTGAAAATGCCAATTTTGCCCTTTTTGTCACTTATGGACTACCCTAAACTTGACATTTTTGAAAATTTCCATCAAAGTTAACCGACGAAATGGGTGGAAAATAGTTTAGGGTAGTCTAAAGTTAAAAAAAAAAAAAAAAGTTTAAGATTATTCTTTGCAGAAAGTGACAAGTAGTAGGTAGTCATATTTAATTATCCCTTATAATTATTTTGATAGCAAATTGGATGACACATTTGTAATGCAAGTGTGCTTTCTGAGCCTGTAACAACCCAACTGATAGCTATGTTTTATCTTTGCAATATGTATATCCACTGGAAATTTTTGTACACCTGAAGAATGGTTCCCTCTTTATGTGAACTATGCCTGTTCTATCGCCTTCACTTTATTAATTATTTTATTATACTATTTATGTCGTTTGACACCTAAATGGTAAAATCCTGCATTTTCTCTACAGCGGCGGGCAGTTCAAGCAGACTTATTGCTTTAAAGATCCAAAAGTTTCGACAGGAACCCGAAAGGCTGCCAAGAAAGTTAAAGAATTCAAAATTTCCTTAGGTGATAAGGATCTTTCTCACATTATATGGTGGAAGGAGGTGAGCCAAATAATAAGACTTTGCTGGGTTAGCCAAGTCTTTTGAATGTTATAGTGTGTATCCTGTTATTGTCTCACAGTCAGTTGTTTTGCTGTTGCATTATTATTGCAGAGGATGGACATGTGCAAGAAGCCTTGCACCATGCTTCTGGTTAAAAGGCTGTCATATTCCAATTTGCTGGGCTTGGATGTTAACTTGAAAAATGGGAGGTGAGCTTTCAATTTTGATGATGTTCAGGTTGGCTAGTTGCCTAGTTTTTATTTTGGCCACATGTTTTATGTCTTTAAAAGACACCTTCATGATTTTTACTATTTACATTTTCTGATTCCATTAATTAAAGTTCTATGTTTTATGTTTTCAAGATTCTAAGTTAAATTCTACATTATGAGGTATTGTTCTTCATGCACAGGTTAACCAATTACAGTGTAATATGCCTTTATGCTGGACTTTTGAATCATAATTGATTAGTGATGATGGAGATAATATAGCATTGTGTTTTGTGGGAGATGGTGAGGAAAAAAGGCTTGTGGTAGCTAGTTTGGACCATTTCAAAGTTTTGCAGGGCTGAGTTTGTTCATCTTAGTATGGATTCATGTGTTTCAAGGGGCTGAGTCAAGTCTTATGCAGTCTAAAGTCGAAACATAAAAATAATTAGGATTGCTACATCGATCTTCAAAGTGAACCTAACATTAATGTAATTAATCCCAAGATATGACAAACAGTTTTAATCCTTAAATTATGTCACTAGAACTAGCACTGGTAGGCACTATATAATTATACATTCCCCTTATCATGGATGATATTTGTTAAGAAACAACTCAAATAAAAGTTTAAGCTGATAGTTGAAGGCTCAATTTAATTTTTACACTCTAAAAACTCACCCCTCACTAGAACTAGCACTGGCAGGCACTTTATATGCATTCCCCCCATCATGGATGATATTTGTTAAGAACCAACTTAGCTAAAAACTTGAGCTGATAGTTGAAGGCTCAATTTAACTTTAATACTCTAAAACGCGCCCCTCACGTGCAAGCCCATTATTGCTTTGGCCGTGGGACCAAAAACACATGAATGCACAAGTCTTCTTCTTTCCTTGTGTTGACTCGAACTTGTGACCTTAGGTATCAAGACTCTGATACCATGTGAAGAACAAACTCAACTGAAAGCTTAAATTGATAGTTGAAGGCCCAATTTAATTTTTTTGCTCTAACAATATTGAAACTAGAGCATTATTGATTCTAACTATAAACTGAAAATTTTCCATATAAATGCCACTTATTTTATTTTATTTTTATTTTTAAGTTATATTAATTTGATGACGTGACTGCAGCCTCATTGTTCAACACAAGCTATGTGATTGGTGTTAGCATATTAGGGAAGAGTGGTTAGTTGAAGGAGAACTGATTTTCAATACGCATATGAAACTGAGCACATGCTCCTTCTCACAATGCACCAATTGAATAGTATATCAAGTAATGAGCAACCAAATTATGATTTATCTTAAATATTAAATAAAAAAACCCCATTATGTAGATAAGATCAGAGATCGCTTAGGATTCCGGCAACAAAAACAACCTACTTCCTGTTGTGAGTATTGTTTTCTAGAGTGCTCATGTTCTGATTTGTGATGAATATGTCTAGTGTTTTACTTCCTCAATTGCATTGTCACTACTTGCATATATTATAGCTTAAAAGGGTTTTATCAACATTTTTTTACATAGGTAAATCAAGGTTTAAATGTTTTGATATTCCTAGACTTAATTTTTTTTAATGTCAACCCCTAAACTGGTCTTTTTAATGACTAAACCCCTAGATTCAACAAAATTGTGTCTTCTTCTTCTTGCAAAATTATAGTATATAGTTACTACTCCTTTTTAAAATAATTTTACTACATTTTTATTTATATGAGTCAAAAACTAAATGTTCCCCTCCCATAAGCATTTGCAAAGATGGCTTTGTTTTCATAAAGTCGACACAATAATTACTTGTTTTCAATTTAGTTTAAAAGAAGGAAGTCTCAACTGGGAGATGTTGCAGTTCAAGTCAAAGTTTCCACGCGAAGTTTTACTATGCAGAGTATGTTCCTATCTTGTTTCTGTTTGTTCTTATTCTGTTGCCGCGTCATCTTTTTCTTGTTCATAAATACGTATATATTGTATTAAAGGACTCTTCTTTTGCACTTCAACCATATTCTCAATAATAACCAATCAATGATGGGTATAACAACTCATTCTTGTTTCAGGTTGGGGAATTTTATGAAGCCATTGGAGTAGATGCATGTATTCTCGTTGAATACGCTGGTTTGAATCCTTTTGGTGGTTTGCGTTCTGACAGTATCCCTAGAGCTGGCTGTCCTATTGTGGTACTGAATTTATATTCATATACTTGCTGTATTGGTTATGTTCAAATAGTTCTTTGTATTGGTCCATTGGGTTTAATCTTTTAGGTCACATGTTGTTTCAAAGATTGATTCTCTCTCTCTCTCGCTTCGGAGAAGAGGATGTCATCATATAATTTCCTCCTCATGAACAAAATCATCAGAACTTGCCAGAGAATTCTTAACATGTGATTTTCATTGGCCAATGACATCGATTCATGGAGGACTTTTGTTATCTTTATCTTTATGTTTATTTTCTTGTATACCCTCTTTCATAGTTGATGCTTCATTGTATTTGGATTATATGCTTCTTTTTCAGAATCTTAGACAAACTTTGGATGATCTGACACGAAATGGATATTCAGTGGTGAGTATAGAAAAATATATTGACGATTCTTCTTGTATAATTTGCTTCTAACCAGAGTGAACCTCTGATGGGCTAGTTTGCTGTATATCTTGCACCTACATTGTTGCTTTGTCTGCTTTTCCACTACTGGTGTCTTTTTACTTCAGTTTTATGCACAAGATCGAAGTTCAACATGGAAGCATATATCTGTTCTGACTTCAAGTTTATTTTGTCGAATATCAGATTGAGGTTTTGGAAATCTAGAATATTTTGCTGGTTTACCATGTGGGCAGCTATAATTGAATTTCCAGTTAATAAATTATCACATTAGTCAAAGTCTTAATTCTATGTTTTTTTTATTTCTTTTGTAAACATTGACGCCATCGCCTCTCTTTTGCATATCTTTATCTAGAAATCTTCTTACTGTTACCTGTTTTAAATTCTGAAGTTGCATATTTGTATTCACTTGTTACACAATAACTTTACCTTCCAAACCTAAATTGTAGAAACCCTCACCATCATTCTATTTAAAGGTGGCACCTCCTCTTATACTCAAGTTTTACTAGACTGTCCTCGATAACGATGCAAATGTGGAATGCGAATAAGAAACTACAATATACTCTTAATAGACTAGCATAGTTCTTAAATAAGCACATTAAGCCCTCCTAAATGGCTTTAAAATCCTTCAATACGAGGGTTCGAGGCTTTAAAATCCATTCCTGAGCAGTTACTCCTAGGGATGGTGCAAAGGCATGACACTTCATGGCATTGGAGACTTGGTATCTCAAATTCATATGACATATGAAGTTAGCCTGGTGGTGCTCGGGGTCCCCTTCTCCCTCGGGCTCTCTGGAATTTATGGCTAGCTGCCTGCTTGGTCTTTCTGACCTCCGTTGGCGCCCCGTCGTTTTCAGTTGAGATGTCGTCTTCGGGATTGTCTTCTTCCGTGTGCGTATGGTTCGTGTCGTCTAGAAAGAACCTTGTTCTAGCGCTGGGGGTGGATTGGGATTGATCGAACGCGGTCTTCTTTTAGGAGGTGCTAGGCTGGTCGGTGGGGGCTGGGGTTTTACTGAGGCTCGGGGTTCACGTCGGGTTCACCAAATGTTGCTCCACGGGGTGAGTCTGGTACTTCCTTCTCTCGAACGAGACCTGTAAAATAAGGTCACCCTTAAGGATGGCCCCTCTGATGCTCTAGTTAGTCGTATATTCTCTATCAATGGTTATTCTTTCAGTTCCTCTTGGCTTATCTCTTCTACAACTCCCTTATCCTCTTTAAATAGGGGGATGATGGTGGCATACCTTCCCAAAACCCTATTGATGAGTCCCTTCTTTCTACTGCTTGGGCTTGACTGGGCCCAATGCCTTGTCTTCCTCCTCACCGGATTTGGCTGGGCTTGGCGGGCCCAACAGGAGTGTTGAGGTGGGCGAAATGAGTCTCACATTGGATAAATATTAAAGATTTATAGTAATGAGCTTATATAATGATGTAAGTGAAACTTTACTAACTATGTTGGCCTTTTAGTAGTGCAAATCCAAACCATTATATGTAGCCCAATTTGAAATTTAACAAGCTGAAAATACAATGTCTGTTGTGATCTTTACACTCCAAAGCTTGTTGATGGCCAACTAGTATATGAAGTGGTGACAAAACTTCACGTTCTTTCGATGTGCAATTGAAAAAGAGAACGAACCCTACACATGGACCAAGAAGGGAGTTAAGACAGACGGGTCAATAAGTCCAAACAGAACCAAACCTGATACTATTTTAATCTTAATTCCAACCCAAAGCTTAACTTGGTAGGTGGAGGGCCCAACTAGTACATCAAGTGACGAAAGACTTCACATTCTTTCGATTTGAGATTTTTTAACACTCATTAATCAAACCCGGTTGTACAACATTCCCTTATTGCTTGTAAGACGGAAGGCTACAACTTATTTCCCCCATCACTTTATATACCATTTTATAGACTTCATGTAAAAACCATTGAGAAGACACCTACCTTAAAACTGGTCGGGAATGCTTGACCATATTAAATTGTAAAAATGCTCGTAATTTAAATCTTTGAGCCATTCTTGAACAGTTGAACGGGATTCTAGACTCACATAGAAGTACCTATAATTTTTAAACTTATTATTGAATGAAAATTGATATAATGACAACATTTTCTAACATGTTGAAATCCATATGTTGGTAAAATAGTGACAAAACATGGCACTTTTTAATGGTTGCATCAAGTTGAGAACTAATGAAGCACTTCTTGGTTTCTTCCCCATGTGTTCTACTAATAAAAGATGGTTGGTGCTGGCCTTTTCTCTTTATGCACTGAAGATTGCAATTATAATATGTAAATCTCCCCGTCATTTAGGATTTTAATGGTTTTGTTTTGGCCTTTACAGTGTATCGTTGAAGAAGTGCTGGGTCCAACGCAAGCTCGATCTCGTAAAGGTCGTTTCATATCTGGGTAATCACATTTTAATAATTCAGTGGTTAGAATTTACTTTTTCTTTTCTTTTCTGGTTTATGTATTCTCATTGTGCTGTTGGAAGTTGCTCTCAAGTGATAAAAGAAACTGCTGAAGAGAAAATTGCACTTAATTATAGTGATTGGGGGTTGTATTCTATTAATGCCATCAGGTTTACTAACTACAAACTATCTTCTATCTGTCAAGGTTCTCTTCTTCCTTGTTTTTCTCTCATATGTTTCTTTGTGTTTTTTTCCATTTTCTCTGTTTTGTCTTCTATTTCTTTTGATTCTCAGAAGAATCTAGCTACCGCTGGACTTTCATAGGTCTTTTGTTGGAATTCTGACCTAAACATTCCTTGTTAGTTAATTGACTGGGTGGGTGGCTAGAGTAGGGGACATAAATCAATGATTTTTCAGTGTCTTGTTTTCATGATTTAGAACATTAAGTTTCTTAATGTATATTTCTGAATGATTGATCAATAAGGTTTAGACATGTGAATCAAATAAATAATGTTGTGTAATTTGTAAGGTTTTGTATATAATTTTATGAGGTTTACCTTGGAGCACCTTTTCTGGTTTAACAGCTAATTTGTCCTACATCTAGTTAATTGAGGTGATTTAAGAAACTCTTCAAATGTCAACTTGTGTATTCTATAATAATAATTAGTGTTGTTAATATAGAGTGATCATTTGAAGTTCTTTGTTATCCCTTGTGATTTAGACAATATTCAGAACTCAACTTGACATCTTCAAATAGGTTAAAGTATCCAATATTGAAATAATGTTACATTTGAGACCAAATAATGTACTAGTTGAACCCTCCACCTAATACTTTAAGCTTATGGGCTGGAGTAAAGTTTAACATTGTATTGGAGCTAGTTTATTCTTGGCCTAGTGATACTTTTATGTTGCTACCCTGTTAATTTTCAGTCCACGTGTAGCGCCTGTTTTGTTGTTTGGGTTGCACACGAGAGAGAGTATTAGTATCTCAGATTGAAAGAATGAGAAAATTCGAGATATATTGGTTGAGTGACAACGTAGTTGAGCTATATAAAGCCTACATCCACACCCCAAATGCCCAATGGATTAGATTTATATTCACTAACTTGATGTGTTTAGTACGGTGAACTTATATTTATAATGGGTATAGAAGATAAACATGGTAAAAAAGAAATTACAAGAATCTCTCTATTAGTTATCTCAATCTCATAATTTGCTCACTATCCCATGGTTTACTACACAATAGAATCCCATGGTTTTACATGGAAAATCAACACCTTCCAACACACATCTATTCGTTTGAACTACTTCATGATGTTGGGGAGTTTCAAGATATTTCTTCGTTGCACAGAATGTGTTTAACTTGTTACCCTCCTTTCTGTACAATGTCATGCTTATTTTGTTTGGACACATTCTTTGTTTTCAGGCATGCACATCCGGGTAGTCCTTATGTATTTGGACTTGTTGGGGTAGATCATGATCTCAACTTTCCGGAACCAATGCCTGTAGTTGGTATGAACAAGACATGCTTTTTTATTTCATAAAATAATTTTATGTGCAGCCTAATTTCAGAGAATCAGCTATGTTTCTCCTTGTGTACTTTTGAAATAAACTAGTTAGGGAGATGGTTTGGATTCACTTCTTAGGGATAAATGGATAAGAGTTTCACATTTTTTTAATCTTCCCTTAGAAGTTAGTGCTTAATGCATTTATGTTCAAGTAGAAGAATCGTTGTCACCAGATTACACCTCGTTTTTTTTATAAGCAAGCGTAACAACCGAGACCAGAATACCCCTCGTGCTTTCTTCCTTGATGTTTTAACTTCCTTTTCAGTTCTTTGTAGAGGAAAATAATTTGGGAAAATATATATTTTTCTTATGGATTTACTTTTTGAACATGGTGTTATTGGGGGACATGCCAAAATTAAGAAAAAAATTGTTGGTTAGAGGGAGTGTATCATTTCATTCAGTTCAACTATTTTGGATGTATATTAATTATTGGTAGTACTAGTAATTTATCATATTCTTATCAGTTGCAAAATTAATGTTAAAAGTAAATTTTTTTATTATAATTTTCATATCCTACTTTATTGTTTTTTTTTTGCTTCATCTGACACCTCTGTTAATAAAATTGCCCAGGTTAAGGTTCAGTTCAGCTTTTAGGTTCCAAAAGGTCTAGAATCTAGATATAGGCTTAGAACAATGTCGGTAGAGCAGCGAGGGAAAATGTGGTTTGGAACTGAATAGATGCAGTAGATGAAAAAGCTTTTAAAATTGAAATCAGTATATAATATTCATTTCAGTTTTTACACAAATGAGTGACAGAAGGATTCATACAGCAGGTCCTTGTTGTTGCGTTTATTTTTTTGGGTTGAGTTGTGAAATACAAGTTGTATTTGCCAACTACTCTGACATATTACAGTCATGCTTTCATTTCCCGGCTGCTGACTTATGATGTAGAAAATTAACTCTACATTATACATGAACTATAATGTTCCATTATCATAGAAATACATAGTTAAGATCTCCTTTGATTTAAATGGAAGTTAGGTACTAGGAAAGATGCAGCTTTAATGAGATATTGATGGCATTGATTGACTAAAGTGTATATAAATTCTATAATCTTGCTATGTTTTGAACTTCTCCGCAGTTTGTTTCCTGAAATATACATGTGTAGTTTTCTCATTTGAATGGACTGTGATATGGATACTGAGTACTTTGATTCAAATCTGAATTAAAAGTTCTCAATTTCATAATATTTTATAGTTTGATATCAAATTAATAAAAACATTCAAATTCTCTCCATGTGTGTAGCTTGTACAACCATTCTACTTGGCTTGTTTTTACTTATAAATACTATGTGGCACGGCCAGGAATATCTCGTTCTGCGAGTGGATATTGCATAGTTTTGGTCCAGGAGACAATGAAGACGTATTTGTTAGAGGATGGTTTGACTGAAGAAGCGCTAGTTACCAAGCTTCGTACTTGTCGTTACCATCATTTATTTCTGCATGCATCTTTGCAACAAGACTCTTCAGGTTATAACGCTCGTGTTTCTATTTTTTAATTAATGTACATCTTTGTTGGGAATAACATACTTTACAGCATTTGAAATCAAATGAACTGTTATATTTGATCCACTTGCAACTTTTATATTCCGATAGTTGACTTTTCGTTTATATGTGTACTGCCAACATGTATGTGTGAGTTGAGTTTGTAGAGATGATTATTTGGAGAATATGTGATCTTTTAGTGCTGGAATGTGCTATTGGTAGCGGTGCCAAGCATCGGAAAATACATAGGAGCTAAAAACTATGATACCATGTAGAGAAACAAAAAGTAGAATGTTATATTTCTTGTATTTGATCATTGAGAGAGAACTCTATATATAGGGTGTACTAGAGTTGCCAAACCTGAATTGACTAATACGAGAAAGGAAATAAACTTAGACTAGGGCTTAATATAAGAATTTAAATTAGGAATTTCTAATTTAAGAAATCCAAAAATTGTGTCAAATTGTTCTCATATCCTCTACCCCATCCGACCAACATTGTGTCACCATCACTGTGGATGCAGCATACAACTTTAGTGAGAGAACCGACAATGGTATGATTCGTGTAGGAGTTGGTATACTCGTTTGGAAGTGGGCAAGAATGGCGCAATATTGTGAAACCTATCAAATGGAAGTCAAATCAGCGAGTACAATGGAGTGTGGTGCCCTAAATGCGGCGATAAATTTGGTAAGCCTTTACAAAGTGAAATCTGCATGCATCCAAGTTGACAACCAAAGGCTAACTGACTTGCAATGTCCAAGAAACGACAATTACATTGTTCTACATATCTATCGTTGTCACAACAAGAGTGCTGACTTCTTAGCTCAAGTAGTAGCGTACATGAAAAATGGAAAGGCATCCCTTTAGGATTCAGAGATGTACTTGAAGAAGAATCAAATATGAGGTTCCATGCCAATATGGAACCGTCCCTACAAAAAAAAAAAGAACAAGAAAAGTCGTCATCATTTGTCCCGAGTTAACCCTATTGGGAGAGACTGAGATGATTTCCTCTTGGATTGAGGATTGCATTTGTTCTTATCACGAGATAAAATTAGAAGTGAAGTTGACCGTGTGCGACTCTTCGACTCACCTATTTGAAACTAATGTGGAAATTTTCTCTACATCATAAGAAGGTGAAGGGTTCGGAGAATGCCATATTTGTTATTAAGCTGCAAAAAGTCTTCGAATAGTATGTTTGTCCTCCGTCAGGATTGGTGGATTAATGGAGATGGCAACGAGGAGTTGAGGTGTAGATCATATGTGAAGGACATCAAGACTCTTATGACTAGTTTTTGCTCTAATAGTTTATTTCATGTTAATAGGGACTTGGTAAACCAAGCCCATATGTTAGCTATGGTTGGGAGATCAGATAGCTCTAAGTCTTGGGAAACTAGTGACTTAGATTTTTTTTCATTGTAATATTCCTCCCCAACTCCTTACATTATTTAATGTATGTTTTAGTTTCGATAATGTTGAAGTATGATGAAATCTCACATTGGAAAAAGATAAAGTGAATGGGTACTTATAATGGTGGAAACCAAACCCTACTAATAAGTTGCCCGTTTAGTAGTAGAAGCTCAAGCCATTATATATGACCAAATATCAAATTGAACATGATATCAGAGCAAGTTAAGATCTTAGCCTTGGCCCGAAGGTGACTTGTTTATGTTGCCTCCCCATGTTGTCTCCTGCCCACTTGCAGGACGTGTCTGCAGTGACACACATGTAGAAGAAAAATACCAACACGTGAGTGGGAGTGTCGAATTAAAAGGCCCCCCAATTGTGCTACATATAGTGGTGGAATCCAAACCCTACTAATAAGGTTGACATTTTAGTAGTGAAAACCCAAACTAGTATATGTAGCCCAATATCAATATTTAACATACACTGCAACTATGGATTAACATTATGAAGGCATTTTGAAGTACCATTATTTTGTTTTTGTCTTGATCCATTGACAAAAATGATAATATCTCTTTCTTTGAAGGCACTCGTCGGGGAAAGTTTGTTGAAGGATGTCTGTTGTGGGGAGAATGTCGCGGCATAAATTTTGAATGGTTTAAAGGCAACCCCGTCACTGAGCTTTTGTTTAAGGTCAATCTATCAAGTTTTTTATTATTTATAATTCTAGTTATATTTTTGCTTGTCTATGTTGTTATTCATATAGTTTCGGAAGATTAATATTTTTATTTTGAACATTTTAGGTTAAGGAGCTTTACGGTTTTGATGATGAAGTTGCATTTAGAAATGCCACTGTGCCTTTAGCAAATAGACCCCGTCCTTTGCATTTGGGAACTGCAACACAAATTGGTTTGTTTTGTTTAATTTTGATATTGTAAATGTCTGATTGATTATTTGGTTCTTTTTATTCAAATATCCCTATTTAGGTACTAATTTACATTGAGCAAAATGGCTGATGTGGTGCATTCTTCTAGGTGCCATACCAACAGAGGGAATACCTAGCTTATTGAAGGTGTTGCTTCCACCAACTTGCATTGGTCTACCTGTATTGTAAGTGAAAACTTGAGATTTTCTTTTCTTACAACTTAGTTATCAGTATGTTGTTGTATCAAATTAGTTATCATTTTGTCGTTGTATCAATTTAGATAATAAGCTCCTTAGATTAACCATTAGCCTAGCTATTCCTATATAATTTTAAGTCAACTCTTGTAATTCCCTATATAAAGGACTTCTGTTCTACATTAGTATTAACAATATCATTTATTATTCTCTATATGGTATTAGATTCTTCTTGTTTTTGAAGGGCTCTCAATAGTACTCTGTTGCCAACATTGTTGCCTTTCGGTAGTGGTGTTGGGATCTCTTTTACTCCAAGGCATAAAAATGTGGGAATCCTTCATATTGAAAAAAAGAGACTTGTCGTGTCTTATTGGTGTTCTAGGCATTAATATTTAGTTTGAGATTTGCTCAATCGAGACAATATATATATATATATATATATATATATATATAT
>JAYMTF010004174.1:0-13696 GCA_036897485.1 Pelargonium nanum | reverse complement strand
AGTTCTGTTCTTCACTTCTTTTTTCTTGCCAAATTATTGTTTGGGTTTACCAGGTTCTTGGGATCATGGGTGCTCTGGATCCCCATGTGCATAAAAGAAATCAGCTAAGTTTACCAGGGCCACATGGAGAAGTTACCCGTCCGGCCAATGATTCAGGTCAGCACATCCAATCCTTGGATGAACTACCTATGGACCTCTGGCCATCCTTTGCGACATCTGAGGACTATTATTCAACGGTAATATATGATATCTAGACTGCAATACTTGTATGCTCCTGTGAGTTTTGTTTCTTTTAATGTTTTATTGCTATTTCAGGTTGCTGTCAATTCTCTTATGCGAATTTTAAGGGATCCTTCTCTTGCTAGCTACCACCAAAAGGTGGTCGGATCTCTCATGTTCATATTCAAGGTATGCTGAACAAAAGGGAATGTTGTGTTCTCTCTCCGATGTGGTACTGTAATTACTGAAGTTTTTCTGTTCTCTATCTGATGTTATATGATTACTAATATCATATTGGTACTTATTTATTGCGAGGTTAGTCAATGGGCCTTGGTTGTGTCCCGTATTTGCCGAAGGTCAGTATATTCTCCTTTTCAGTTGTAATTGACCTTCATTTTTTCAAAACATAGTTCCTTTCTTAAATATGAAAAGTGGCAGGCAATCACTCTCCTGCTGGTTCTTTATTACAATACTCACGGAGTAATGCTGTTGCATGTTGATATGAATTTCTTTTTTTCCTTGTAGAGTTCATCCAACTTCTATATCAAGTAATTGTTGATCTATGTTCATGTTGTCTCATCTTGTATTCTGGTTTGGATAACCAAACAAAAGAAGAAAAAAAATCCGTTACTAAAGCTAATTGCCTGAGTATCGTTTGGATTCTGGGATTTGATTTGAAATTTATGATTTCAAATACATTTGAGAAACCATAAAATTTCATATGACAAGGTAAGAGTTGTCATTTGTAATCTCATATTCTTGGCATGTAATGTATCCTATTGGATTTAAGCCAAATCCAAATTCGTTGTGCACTCACATTGGATTTGATTCAAACCCAAGAATACAAACATACTATAATGGAAATAAGAACAATATACAGTGGAAATGTTGTATTTTGCTTCACTGTGGATGCCTACGATTAACCTGGAATATCAAATTATTTTCAGAACATTGATTTATACTTCCATTAAAATATGGCAGCTGCTTATCCTATTGAGCCTGTAGGTTTTGCCTGATCTTTTCCACACTGTTCGTACGTGTGATGATAACCTGAAGGATTTTATAACATGGAAGCTTGGAACACTGGTGTCTATTGTGCGCCAGGTACATTTGCTATGTCATGAAATTGTTTACATGTGTAATGATTTTTAGGGTTTTATACCAACATGATATGGGTTTTTTTTTTTTCTGTCCAGCATATTCGTAAATATCTGCCAGAGTTGCTCTCTTTAATTTCTGAGTTATGGTCATCATTCAGTTTGCCGGCTACTAAACGTCCTGCACTTGGTTTTCCAGTGAGTAAATATTGTTTTTGTAGAGTTACTTATGTTGGCTGATTCTTGTATTTGTGTTTATTGCATATGTTTGTCTCTTCTTCTTTTTCTCTCTCATTTATTGCTTTTCATTTTTACTTCTCCCAGGTTTTGCATCTAGTGGAACAACTTTGCTTGGCTCTGAATGATGAATTCAGAACATATCTTCCTGATATTCTTCCATGTTGTATTCAAGTTTTGAGTGATGCAGAACGGTGTAATGATTACACGCACGTTCTTGATATCTTACACACCCTTGAAGTTTTTGGTGGTCAGTAAAGTTCATTTTTTGTGATTAAATGTGAACATATATGATGTATGGGTCAAATATGAGTAGCATAAAATTACTAAGACACATTCCAAACACAACTTATAATGTAAAGTTATAGTCAACAAACATAAACTAAGCTCAATATAAAAAATGGAATTAGTAATTTAATATACATGTCTTAAGGTTTGCTAAAGACAAGTGTTTCATCCATAATCAGAGAAGATGAAAAATAAGCAGAAAATGAAGGAAAAAAAACAAGAGAAAAGCTATGTTCATGTTTGATTTAGTAGGATATGAACATAGGACTAACTTATTGGAATATGTAAAGTTTAAGAACTTTTCTATTGCTGTTGCACTATTTAGGTACATTGGATGAGCATATGCATTTGCTTCTTCCAGCACTCATTCGATTGTTTAAAGTGGATGCTTCAGTGGATATAAGACGCGCTGCCATTAAAACTTTGACAAGGTTGATCCCTCGTGTGCAGGTCTGCACTTTTCCTTAACTAATAACTAATAAGCTTCAGATTTGAATTTCTTCCTATGTTTTTTTCTTTCCTTAATGTATCACTTGCTCCAGATAAGAGAAGACAAAAGCTTAATTAGTTTATTTTATGGTTATGCTTTCTTATTTTAGTGGTTCTGCATCAGGTTACTGGTCACATTTCTTCTCTCGTGCATCATTTGAAGTTAGTATTGGATGGGTTAGTTTCTATTACCTTTATTCCAGATCACAAATTAGTCATTAATTCCTGTTATCTATGTAATAATTTTTCTCTGTGTTGCTGTATGATATCTTTATATTGAAATCAGAACTGTACCTGGCATTTTCTCCCTCTAATTAAATGTTTTCCCTTACATAACAAATTCATGTTTGTCTCTCTATTTTTTATTTATAACCAGGCTAGGCATTTTCAGAAAATTACAGTTCCATATGCCCATGGCTTACAAACCGGCTTAGATATAGCTATGTCTTGGTTCACCATAAGTTTCTGGTATACGCAATGACCATTGCAGGGGTTGAGATATTTTCACAACTCAGGCTTGTTATTTTTGGGTTTACTTTTTACAACTTATAACTTGTGTACTTTGTTAGACCAGAGATTAACAATTGTTATATCCATGTGTTCCATGAGAGACTAATCTCACCCGTTCTCTATGTGGGGTAGCTGTTAGGCATTTTTTTACCCCAAAAAAAAAAGTCTTTTGCCTTGTATTCTGTTCCTTTCTCTGCACTTAATAAAGTGCTTGTCATGTTTACCCTTTTATTACCTACTCATATTGAATATTTCTCTTTCTTTATGTTCTTTTTTCGGCATTTAAAATGATAGGGAATGTTGTTCTCTTTCCTTCAAAATTTTAGATATAATGTGATTTCTATGTGCTCTAGTTTGGTAGATGATATTCTCCTTAACTACTGCTCAAAATGATCTGACTCTAGTTGCTGTAATAATATATGCCTCTGGCCTCTTGATTTCCAGGAAGAATGATGAGCTTCGAAAGGATGCTGTTGATGCACTTTGTTGTCTGGCTCATGCCCTTGGGGAGGACTTCACCATTTTTATCCCGTCAATACACAAACTCTTGTTAAAACATCGCTTGAGGGTCTCTTCTCCTAGCTGATCATTACATTCCATTCTCTTAATTTGACAAACTCCCATTTGCTTTGTGAGAGTCTCTGGCTTTATAAAATAAATTTTATTTTCAGCACAAGGAATTTGAAGAAATTCAAGGGCGCTTGAAGAGACGTGATCCATTGATTTTGGGAAGCACAGCTGCCCAACGGTTGAGTCGAAGGGTTCCAGTTGAGCTTATCAGTGACCCACTAAATGATGTTGAGAATGACCCGTATGAAGATGGGTTTGATGTAAAGAGGCATCTTAGTGGCCATCAGGTATCTGTCTTTTATGCATGCCTGCTCTGTATCCCTTGGTCGATTTGCCTAGGGAAACATAGCAGAAGCGCCTCAATTTATTGGAAGGTCTAAATTACTACGTATCTGCTCACTTACTACTCTATATCTTGATCAACTGAAATTAATCTCACTGGTGGACTGGATTCTATTGAAACATGTTTTCTTTCTTGGTGCAACACAAGATTCAACCTGGTTCATTAATAGAAGTCTCTGCCCTTGTTAGGGTTCTGATTTGCTTATTTATTCTCAGTTATTTTTATTTGCATTTGAATCCCTATGAGGGTGAGATTTGGAACAATGGTAAGCTTGTTGCCTTGTGACTTGAGTTCACAAGTTCGAGTCAGTGAAATATCATCTCTACAAAAGCAGGGCTAATGTTGTGTACACAAATCACCCTTCCCAGACCTCACAATGGTGGGAGCCTCATGCAGCGGGTCACCCTTTTTATTGAAATTCCTATCTCCCTGTTGTGTTTGTTGATTATGCATATCTGTCCATATCTAGTGGTCATAGACACTTTCTTGTGTTTAGCCTGAATATCATCTTGTTATTCTTTGTTGCTCTGTATAATATTTATACTTATACAAGTTTCATATAGGTCAATGATGGCCGGTTACGCACAGCCGGGGAGGCTTCTCAGCGCAGTACTAAGGAAGATTGGGCAGAATGGATGAGGCATTTTAGCATTGAGCTTCTGAAGGAATCTCCTTCTCCGGCCTTACGAACTTGTGCAAGGCTTGCACAGTTGCAGGTATGGCTAATAGTTTCATGCAAAAAATCTTTTTCTTACCTTTTTTTGGTTCTAATGGATGACTTTACAGCCATTAGTTGGACGAGAGTTGTTTGCTGCTGGATTCGTTAGCTGTTGGGCACAACTAAATGAGGCTAGTCAGAAACAGTTGGTTCGAAGTTTAGAGATGGCATTTTCATCTCCAAATATTACTCCTGAAATTCTGGCTACCTTACTTAATTTGGTATGTCTTTCTTTTCATATAGAATATTAATGTGAGCTATATGCCAAGGCATGAGAATATAAACTAGAAAAAAATATGTGAATTCTTTCTCTTATGTGCATGCTTCCATTGAGGTAGAAGGCTGATAGCAGTTTTTCCTCATCAATTTCATTTTGATCCCTGTTCTGTCATCTTCAGTTCAACTTTATCCTTTGAGAATTAGATCTGTCTCGATGTAGCCTAACTATTAGTTTTTGGTTAAAAGTTGAAAACCTGGGGGCGATTTCAGCTTGCATGACCTATTAATACCTCCATTGTATGTAAAGCTGGCAGGGAAAATCATCTACCTATTGAGTCATACGATTCCTTAATTGCTACGGCGCAGGGAGCTACTATGAAGGCTAGGATCACCAAACTAGTGGGAAGCTCTGTTTTTGCCTGTGGATATGAACTGTATATCTCTTGGAATTGAAAATAATCATGACTTGCCTAGTGACTATGTTATGGTTGGTGAAGTGAAAGCTGATAAGCAAGATGATTTCTGGAAGGCAGTGGTTGATTCGTCTATCAAAGAGAAAATAATTAACTCCTAATTTATCTGTGAGCCCCTCTTAAGTATAAAACTGTGATCACTGCCTCAAAATTTGAATATCCATTTGAAAATCCATAGTGTTTAAATGTGAAATTTATGATCTATGAGCATTTATTTAAACTCTAGTGCTGGTGGTGGTCAAGTATGACTAACTAATTTTACTGTGAGATATATATTTGCTAACCATTGTTTTTTTCCATCATAGCTGCGTATGCAGTTTTTCTTTATTCTTAACTTATACTATTCTGTTCCACTTGATTAACAAATGGCCTAAAGAAAGAAAAGAAAAACAACAACAAAATTGATGAACTTTGAGGCAGCCAGGCTTAATTGACTTTAGTCAATAACAGAATATCAATTTTATGGAAGATTTACCACCTTATTTGATTAACACCCATATACTGTCTCTACTTAATTTACTTTAATTTTACATATTATTATCTACCTGAGTTGCAGGCTGAGTTCATGGAGCATGATGAAAAACCGCTTCCTATAGACATCCGTCTGCTTGGTGCTCTTGCAGAAAAGGTGTGCGTTAACTTTTTCTAATAGTAATTAATATGCAGAATAATAACTGGAGCTTTACGGTACATCTGTTATATTTCTTGTAGAATGTTAGTGTTATAATATCTACAGATTATCTCATCATATATACTTAATGTCAGTGTCGAGCATTTGCAAAAGCTCTGCATTATAAAGAAATGGAGTTTGAAGGGGCGCGGTCCAAGAAGATGGATGCTAACCCCGTTGCTGTAGTTGAAGCCCTTATACATATCAATAATCAATTACACCAGCATGAGGTCTGCTGTATTTTATTGAACCATGATTTAACCAAGTTTACCATTTAAAAGTGATTTTTCTCTATTCTTAAGACATGTCATGTATCATTGTATTGATAATCATTTTTTTATCAGGCTGCTGTTGGGATATTGACCTATGCCCAACAAAATCTGGATGTTCAACTGAAGGAATCATGGTATTCTTGCTTTCACACTCATGATAGCATTTTGTTTGTAGGCCAGAGTTTCAACCTCTGGATTCCAGTTGATCGACCTTAGTTAAAGAAAAAGAAGGAAAATATGTTATTATTTTCTGCGGGTTTAAATAGTCTCTCTCCTTTTTTTATTGTTTAGGTATGAGAAGTTGCAGCGGTGGGATGACGCCCTTAAGGCATATACTGTCAAGGCCTCACAAGCATCGAGTCCACATGTTGTTTTGGAAGCTACATTAGGTTCCTTACTACTTTCTTGCTTTATGTATCTCTGTATGATGTATAATCTTTCTTTCTTTTCTATTGAAAATGCCTAGCCTTGAACTCATTCTGAATGATGGTTGAGACTTGAGATGAAGTAGTGTCTCTACATGGATGCTGCCTACGATTTTCTAATCAGTACAACTTATTACTTATTATTGAAAATTGTATTAAGTACCAGTGATATGGCTACCGGGAACTTAGTCAATCATCCGTTTGCAGCTTGCTATGAATAGCTTAGTGCTCTCTAACTTAAGTAAAGGATAAATTTTCAATGAAGAATATAAGATAGAAGTAGCTGAATAGGCACTTCTCTCAAGAATGTTCTCACTTGTCAAGATATCCAATCATATAGTATAATTGCAACTATTGGTGTACTACAGCATACTTTTAATGTTGCATCAGGTTTTCATGCTGGGGTTTATTGGTCACAACACATGTCAAGTGGTGTTGCTACCTTATACATTATTACTATAAAGCCATATTCCTAGCGCCACTAACTCCCAACAGTCGATACTGTTTGAGTGCCCTGCTTAGTCTCATGTTTCCTATCATTGTGCTATTATTTTTCCTTGTCACATGTGCAATGTTGAATCTTTCATATTAGGATGAACATCACTGCCTTCTGCTATCCTTTATTGGGCATTTCCCAATTCCCCTCTTGTGTTATTTATTTCAGACCCAAAGAGTTTTTTTTGGTAAAAATCTGAAAGGCTTCATTTTTGTGGCTTCTTTAGGGAGGATGCGGTGTCTGGCTGCATTGGCTCGATGGGAAGAGCTTAACATTCTCTGCAAGGAATACTGGACTCCATCTGAGCCAGCTGCTCGACTGGAAATGGCACCAATGGTTGGTTTGTGAGTTTTTGATAGTTGGCATCCTTTTCCATTGCACTCACATATTTGGTCATGATGCTCTTATAGGCTGCTAATGCTGCTTGGAATATGGGAGAGTGGGATCAAATGGCAGAATATGTGTCTCGGTTAGATGATGGTGATGAAACCAAACTTCGAGGGTTGGGAAATACTGCTGCTGCTAGTGGTGGTGACGGGAGCAGTAATGGTACATTCTTCAGGGCTGTTTTGTTAGTTCGTCGAGGAAAGGTACTGTATTGTCTTGACATGTATTTTACTCCTAAGTTTCTTTATGCGCACTCTTGATATATTTTTAGTATTCATTATGTGCGTAATCTTGACATATCTTTTTTATCTTTTTTCCTATGTCAGTATGATGAAGCCCGTGAATATGTAGAGAGGGCTAGGAAATGTTTGGCAACAGAGGTGGCTGCTTTGGTTAGTTTTTAGAGTTCTATAAAACTTATTGGGTTGTGTACACCCTTTTGGTCATGTCAGATACATATGGTTTTGAGATTTGGATGTATGGACTGAAACAGGAAGCAAGAGACTGAGTTTACTTCTATGAAAGTAAATTCTAATAACCAAACCTTGCTTAAGCGAACTCAAGAGAAAAGAGTGCAGGGCTCAGTTATATAGGATACCATGTTCATTTCACGTTATTGTTTCTTACTGAAATTTGTGGTGTCTAATTTGTTCTAGTTTTATACTTGTTTAGGTTCTTGAGAGCTATGAACGTGCTTATAGCAATATGGTCCGGGTTCAGCAGCTATCAGAACTTGAGGAGGTCCACTCTAATTCTCTTTATTGCTTCGGCAGAAGTTCCTTTCTGCCAGCATGACTTGGGACAATCTATTTTGGTGCAGGTAATTGATTATTGTACCCTTCCTGTGGGAAACCAAGTAGCTGAAGGGAGGCGAGCTCTAATTCGCAATATGTGGACTGATCGCATACAAGGAGCAAAACGAAATGTTGAGGTAGATTTAGTTTCCCCATCCCAAAATCTTGTCTATTGATTTTTTTGCTGTTCGTCAAGGATGTAACGGTAATTGTCAAAGGTAAGATATTTAGAGCCGAGGAAAATTTTAGTCATCCATATTATTGGACTAATCTGTTATAGATTGCTTTGGAATTAATAGGATATAGATGTTTTAAATACCAGAATGAGTTAGTTTAAGGGAATCATCCTTTTTGTTACTTGTTAAAAATTGTTGCATGTTCTCTAACTGACCTCCACTAGCATATCTGTCTAGTAGTGAAGCCTATGGATTTGTAGACTTTCCACTTCTGCTCTTCATGGGTTTTGGTCTTTGTATTTGGTTGTCTTATCTTGTATCTTTAATGATGCTGCTTTTCCATTCCTCCGTGGAAATTCAGGCCTCTTTCTTATTAATATATAATATCCTTTGCTGATAAATAATAAGAAAATTGTTACATGTTTTCTAATGTAAGGGAGCATCTGGAAATGTATGGTGTAGCTATCCCCATGCTAGTAGAACAATGCATTATAACGTAACATAGATGCACTTGAGTTGAACATCTTTTATTAATGTTGGGAAAACATTGTTTTGACATCTTATTAATGTAAAAGTTAAGGTTGGTCAGTTCTTGAAATATTATGATTCTTTGATATTATTCTGTATTATCATTCTAGAAGGGTTGTAACTATATAGATTTGCTAGCTCTCATGATTTTTAACTCCTGGCAGTTAGAGCTTCACAAAATTCCAACATTCTTGGAATTCTGCAACTGGCTGAACTCTGGCCATGATTCTTTTTTGTAAATAATTTGGTTATTCAAGTTCCAGTTCATTTCAAACCTATCAAAATCTACATTGGAGTGATTGATTACATTGGAGAGCTAAATGACCTTGTTCTGGTTGCATATTATGCTTTTTGATATCCAGGTTTGGCAAGCACTTTTGGCTGTTAGAGCACTTGTGTTACCACCCACTGAAGACATTGAAAATTGGCTTAAGTTTTCTTCTCTCTGCCGAAAAAGTGGGCGGATTAGTCAAGCTAGATCTACCTTAATTAAACTCTTACAGGTCAGTGGTTCATAATAACTGAAACTTGACATTTTTCAGTGGATTTTTTTTTTTTTTTGTTCCCTTTATTCATTAGTGTTTTGAAATGCATTTAGTATGACCCTGAAACATCTCCGGGACATGTACGCTATCATGGGCCACCTCAAGTAATGCTAGCATACCTGGAATATCAATGGTCACTTGGGGAAGATCTTAAGAGAAGAGAATCCTTTGCATGGCTACAGGTAAGACAGGTCCTAGCCCTGTGTGGGTACTTTTTTCTTCTTATACTATTACTAAATTTTAATTATCATACAATGAACATGGCTTGCCCGCAAAATTACTATGACAGAATTTGGCTATAGAGCTTTCAAGTTCACCAAATATTCAGTCAGTTTCATCGAATGGTATGATGAGCAGTACAAATACAAGTGTCCCACTCCTTGCCCGTGTATATCTTAAACTTGGAACTTGGCAGTGGGCGCTTTCTCCCGGTTTGGATGATGATTCTATTCAAGGTAGTCTCTACTTTCCTTCATATTATTTTTATATGTATTCCTTAAAGAAGTCCTTGATATTTTTTCATTTTTTTTTTTTCGAATACCCTGCAGAAATTCTTGCAGCCTTCAGAAATGCCACCCAGTGTGCTACAAAATGGGGAAAAGCCTGGCATACTTGGGCTTTATTTAATACGGCAGTAATGTCTCATTACACTTTAAGAGGTTTTCCTTCTGTTGCCGCCCAGTTTGTTGTTGCAGCAGTCACTGGATATTTTCATTCAATAGCATGTGCTGCAAATGCTAAAGGTGTTGATGACAGTTTGCAGGTGAACTATATTGTATCCTTTTCTGAGCAAAATATAATGTCCTTGACATACAGTTATATTGCTTGTTATTCATTGGTTCTATTGTGTTGTAGCTCAGTTGGGTTGCTTTACCATATGTAGAGGGACCCAAGTTGTTGTTTACAGACTATCTTTACAGTGATCATTCTTTGAATTAGATCTTAGTACTTTGACATTAATAATAGCATCAAGTTATATACTTGTGTTCACACAAGAACCTCAGTGTAGCTTCCTTTTTTGTCCTTTGTACTTTATGCTATGTCAATTGGTAAAACTGACTTTTCAGACAATATAAGAAGTCGCATAGGAAAATTTGATCCCCTTTTGGTTGTAGGAATTGGGCTAAGTTATAATTTTTGTTTTTCCTTGTTAAACTGGAAGAGTTCATGGTTCCAACTTCCAAATGACAACTGTATTGATGAACCCCTAGTTATTCTTATATTTGTTGTGTTTGTGTACACTTTAATCATCTAACCATGCTAATCTACTCAATTGCACATCATGGTTTCCATTTTTACATTGGGAAGGCCTTCTGTATTTATACTGTAACATTTAATTCAATTTTGACTTTCTTCCTTCATGGATTTCCTGGCCATGGTTCTCACTGCTCTAGGATTGTGATTCACATTTTCTTTGTATTCTTCTCCCTATTTCAGGACATACTTCGTCTTCTTACACTGTGGTTCAACCATGGAGCTACAGGAGAGGTTCAAATGGCACTACAGAAAGGATTTGCTCATGTTAATATAAACACGTGGTTGGTCGTTCTACCTCAAATAATTGCCAGGATACATTCTAATAACCATGCTGTCAGGGAACTAATACAATCACTTCTTGTGCGTATCGGTCAAAATCATCCTCAGGTTGGTTTTGTAGCTTCCTGACATCAGTGCTTACTAAAACTGTGACTTTAGTAAGTTGAGATTAATTGATTCAAATATCACAGAAATTAATTTTTTCCTTGTAATGTCACTAATTTGGAGTTGCATGTATGTCCAGATATTCCTAGTAATCCTGTTATCTCATTTATTTATGTTAGTATAAAATAAAATTTGAGCATTCAACTATCATTTTAAGCTTTTAATTGAGTTGGTCCTCTAAACGCTATCAAAGCCTGATTGACCAAGAGGTCACAAGTTCGAGTCCTGCTGCCACCCTGATAATAAAAAAGATGTTAAAATCCCAGCACAAGGCAAGAAGACCTGTTCATGGTCCACATGCAAAGCAATAATGGGCTTGTACTTGAGGTTGTTTGCAAGAGTATAAAATTAAAGAAGGAGCTTAAATAACCAACTTAAGTTTTTAGTTGAGTTGGTCCGTTACAGTTTATTTCCTTGATTCAGTTTCAATTTTTATTAATCTATAGTCACTCCACCTCTAATATCTTGTCTTCCCCTTCCATTCTCTTAAGTGTGTTCTTGGGATCCACCATGTGGATCACTAAAAGCTAAAAGTGGGGTGTAATTAGTAATTTCTTTGCTCGGACAATAATTGGTTTATCACATTTAGGGTTTCATGATATATCTTGATGACCAGCTTCTCTATCCTTGTTTTTATGCACCCTTTATTCTTTTAAAAATGACTACGGTTTTTTTTTTCCAGAAGAAACTCTGTATTTTGTGATTTTAGTCAGTAAAGCCAAGAAATGCTTTGCTATTGGATTTCAGCCATGTTTTGTAAAGCTAGATTCTATGCCTATTGGACAAGTGTTTATGGCATGTCCTATTGAGAGAAATGACTAATAAAAGCATGCTGTGTGCCTGAAAATTGACGAGAAAAAATATTGTAAGGATAACATGATAATGTAGAAGAAGAAAAAGATGCCCTCATCTCTTAAAGTAGTGCATCTGTGCCTTGATGTATTGATGCAACTGAATTTTTCAGCTTTTAGTTATCTATTTCAGTTTAGGTGTACTCATTATATGTGGTGTTTATAACGCAGAAGTTACATATTTGGGTCTATTTGTTCTCGTTGCAGGTGTAGATTACTATAAATGTCTCTTGGTTCAAATGTATTGTGACTCGCGATATTGACATAATTCAATCTTTTCGCAGGCTCTTATGTATCCTCTTCTAGTAGCATGTAAATCAATCAGTAATTTACGCAGGGCTGCTGCCCAAGAAGTCGTCGACAAAGTTCGGCAGCATAGTGGTGTTCTTGTGGATCAGGTGAAAGTTTTAATTCATGTATTTGTCATGTTAGTTGTGCAGCCTTATTTTTTATCTAACAAGCAGTTTTTTGTGACCATCTTTGTACAGGCACAGCTTGTATCAAAGGAACTAATTAGGGTAGCAATACTTTGGCATGAGACGTGGCATGAGGCCTTGGAAGAAGCTAGCCGTTTGTATTTTGGTGAACATAACATCGAGGGAATGCTAAAGGTGTTGGAGCCATTGCATGAAATGCTTGAAGAAGGGGCTATGAGAAACGACACTACCATAAAAGAAAGAGCATTTATTGAGGTTGTACATAGCGAATGCATATACTTTCTTTTTGTATGCTGTTTGTACTATATTCTCATAAAATTCAAATTCATTCAGGTGGTTGGGTTTAAATTTTCTTAATGTATCACTTTTTTACCATCATATGTGTTCAGGCATATCGCCGTGAATTATTAGAGGCCTACGAGTGTTGCATGAAATACAAGCGAACTGGAAGAGATGGTGAACTTACCCAGGTATCATTGTGTTTGAAGATTCTCTCTCTAAGTCATCCCATCCACCCCTGCCCCCACCCCCAGCCCAACCCAAGTCTGAACGATCTATATTTTTAATAAATTAAGTAATAATACCACAAAAATGTTATAATTTTGGGGATTTTATGATGTCTAGGCTTGGGATCTCTATTATCATGTGTTCAGGCGGATAGATAAACAACTCCAAAGTCTCACTACTCTGGACCTACAGGCAAGAACAGTTGACTTTGTTTTGATATTTTTTTTCATCATAAATGCTCTGATCTGAACTTTTTATTTGTATGTGTAAAACTAGTCTGTTTCTCCGGAGTTGTTAGAATGCTGCAATTTAGAACTTGCTGTTCCTGGGACATACCGTGCAGGTAAATTGAACTAATTGGCTCACAAACATACGTTTTATAAACATTAGTAGCCTTACTTGTATTTTAATGTCTCAGAATCACCTGTGGTGACAATCGCATCATTTGCACCCCAACTTGTTGTGATAACCTCTAAACAGCGACCCCGGAAACTGACTATTCATGGGAGTGATGGTGAAGATTATGCCTTCCTGTTGAAAGGACATGAAGATCTGCGCCAAGATGAACGTGTCATGCAGGTATCCTCTTCTTTTTTGTTTCAATATTCCTCTTCTACTGTCTGGTGTTCAAAGCTGCTGATTGCTTATATTACTTATTAAATAGGGTTTAATACCCTGGTGACCCCCCACCTATTAGAAACTCACCAACCAGGTCCCAACAAAAAAAAAGACACAGCAGTCCCC
>JAYMTF010004173.1:0-13697 GCA_036897485.1 Pelargonium nanum | reverse complement strand
TCCAAAATGCATGGGGACCACAAAAGGGACTCTAGATTTTGCTAAGTCCTTGAATGCATGAAATCCCAAAATGGGTCTAGTCCTTGTATAGAGGTCCAGTCCCTCTTTCATTTTTATTTTTTATTTTTGGCAAACCAACTTAAAATTAATTGACAAGTGGAAATTCAAATTCCAAACCAATTAATTACAATAATAAGGGTTTGGACTTGGGACCCAACTTGAGTCCCTTCAATGCAATTTTTTTTCCATGAGGCCCAATGCTAATATAATTATTACAAATAGAGACTCAAATTAAGTCCCAAAAATGCTGATGCTCTTAGATTCCTTATTCTCCTCATAGAATATACATATTTTATATTCTTGAGTTTAAACTTAAGTATAACGACTAATAATTATATATGTATAACATCACTATTCTTTCGTTAATTTATGGCGCAGAGCGTCCGGATTTTTTAGATATTTTGTAGATTTAATTTATTTTTACTCGTGTAAGTTATCAATAACTATTACTAAAAAAAAGTAAGTTATCAATCACCGACACATCATTTAATACAAATATTTTTATACAAAACTGTATAACATTACTCTTGTTTTAAAGTTCATATTAAGATTTGTGAGATTCCAGGACATGTTTATTAAATATGTTGACAAGATTATGCACTAATTAATGTTGGTATTAAGGTTAAAGCTCAACTCCACATCAATATGAGAGTAGATACTTAAAATTTGAGTTTTCAAATGCAGATCTTAAAGTGTTACACTAATGGACCTTCAAAAAAAAAAAGTGTTACACTATGGGGTTTCTTGTAATTTCCACACTACCCTTCAAGGATGACCCAAAATTATCCCACAGAGATCTGACACATTGGTTCTTTAATTTACTACAATCCAGCACCACCCTATTATGGCTTTGTTGGCCTAAAATTTCAAGTTTTAAAAAAATATTATATTTTAAATCTGTTTCAAAAGTTCATAAAATTCTTTTATTGTCCTGTCTGTGGGCAATTTACTACCTATTTTAACCCTTCTTTTGGCCAAATATAAAAGAACCAACAACAAAGCAAGAAACAAAATTAAACTTGACCTACAAATTTGTATTTCAACTCAATGTTTTGAATTTTTAATTCAACATTAATTTGGTCTGCAATTAGCAGTTTAATAAATTTGGCTATCTCAACTCTCAACAAATAAAGTATTTTTATTAAATTAAACACATTTATCTAGAAATAAAAAATTGTTCCGTTTCAACTGTTAGTCAAATCAGTTTAGTTGAATTTTCAAATGGTGACTGGAAAACGTTTATTTTTCACTTAGGCCCATAACTAAAAGCCCATATGTGAGTCTCTAATCCATCTAAAACTCAGCCCATATTTGAACAACCGGACATTAATTTTGCCTGCCATGCTATAAGCCCATTATGCAGGCCCAAGCTACAACGGCCCAATATTAGCCATAAAATATTGGCTTCAACTTCAACCCATGATAAGTTCCAAGTGCCCATGGCAAAACCTCAATTTCTCCTGTGTATTTGTGAGTCGGTCTACGAATCGAGTGATTCATGCACTGGTTAGGTTGTCAAATTTTTGTCAGGATGGGTAGGGTTTCATCATCCTGAGCTTATGGTACATTTGTTGCATTCTGAGATGAGTTAATAATATATATTCGTATTTTGGATTCAAAAAAGAAATATATATATATAGAATAAGTAATCTAAACCAAGAATTTTTTGGTTTAGCCTAAGCCAAGTCAATGAAAGCTTGTCACCATATTAAAATACTTATTTACCCACCCAAGTGAATTTGTGGGAGCGGAGCGACCCGCTGGATTCAAGCATTTTAAATGAGGTGTCATAATCTCATTGGTGGCTTAGCCTAAGCCAAATAATTGATGGTTTAGGATCCTTAACCTCATATATATATAGGAATCTAAGCCAACTAGTTTTTGGCTTAGCCTAAGCCAAACCAATGAGGGAATTTCATTTCATTAAATTTAATTCATACCCACCATTGGTGGTAGCGGAGCGACCCGTCCGGATCCAAAATTTGTAATGAAATGTCATCACTTCATTAATGGTTTTGTCTAGGCCAAATAAATCTTGGTTTAGAATCTTCATATGACTATATATACGGGACTATGTATACATAGGAAATTCAGTTTATTCTATATGACTCTTGCCTACTGCATACCATTTCCCGAGCATCAAAGATGGTTTCGATCAACCAGAAGACGTATGCATAAAAGTATCTCATCCGATAAATAATCACAAAATTCCGTCCATTTTTTGAGTTGGAAAAATGCAAAAAAAAAAAAAAAATGAAATCTTATGATAATCATCCGTGATTGAAACGTACTTAATGCCCGAAAGTTGGATAGAACGATCCTTACATAAGGATTGTATTGGCCTAGTATTTCTCATAAAAGACAAAATGTTCGTTAAATGAGAAGAACAAAATCATTATTTTTAGAACTCCGAATATTTATATGCTCTCTGCAACACAATGAAGCTCGATCAAAATCACAAGAATAACTTGCAAGTTATATTTAACGTATACACTGTTTTGTAGAATTTAATTCAAACACCCTCTGAATAAGTCTGTTTATCACTTAACTTAATGGTATCATTAAAAATAAAACAAACATTTAATCAAAGACTAAATGAACATAAATGAAACAAATTGCACAATAGGTTGTGAAGATGAAGAGAGAAAGACAAGCATAGCTCAACAATCCAACCACCATGAAAATTTGTATCATCGTATTCTTGGTGGTTGGCTGCTTTCAATTCCTCACCACCTATAACACGTTTTCATGCAATTTTTTAATCTCTTTTTTTATTTATTTATCATCAACAAGTTTTTAATTAAATCCAATATTATTTATCATACACCACAAGGTCCACAACAAATTTTCTCTTTCTTTCACGATAACTGAGATTTGAGATATTTTTTTTACAATTAATTATAGAGAAGACGACACAAAAACGATAGTGCTATAGCACAATAAATCGTTTTAATACAAATTAAAGTGTTTAAGCTGATTTTATGCAATATTTTTAATTATATGTGCATGTCATGCATTGCTTGAGATGTAGCATAGTTTCTGGTGCAGCATTGTGTCACAAACATAGACAAATGAACAACTTTAATTAATACTAATTGTCATCATCTTAATATTCAATTTCACCATTATGTTTTACTTGTATTTAGATCTTACATCTAAATCAACCTCATAATTATGTACGTCTATTTCACATTTAATTAGATTTTGAAATTATGAAGCTATTATTACTGTGATATAATAATGTCATTTAATCGTACGATAAGTCTACATGCGAATTAATGGTTTGTCATCATACAGACTCGATACTTCAACAAAGTATTTACTAGTGATAATATGAATTTATGTTAAATCGTTGTGCCTAACATGCGAATGTTACAATTGTTGGATTAGCTTTGTATTTTAACAAGAGTGTTATTGTAAAATAAATTATGTTAATTCGATGAGCTTGTTCTTGTTACATGAGCGTGTTTTATATATTAGATATAATCCTATTCAACATATATCAGTCAACTACTCCGTTAGCATGTTGATGCATAGGTCATCAAAAATGATAAGTAGATTGTCATGTGGTCCTATAACAACATTCATTATCGGTAGAAAGAATAACACCTTTTGGATTTCACATACAATTTGTCCAATGTGGTTCACAATTCTTTTGCACCAAACTACAGTCCACTCAGTTTCATCGTATTTCGAAGTTTTTTAATTACATTATTGAACATCCCAAAAGCTATTTACCAATTGCAACTAGATTTTCATACAAATATTACTTTGGTCTAAGGTACATACTTTTTACTATTATGAAATGCATTTGCTACAGTGAATTAACTCTTTTACTCTCATGTCGAAGGTGAATTTCAATTTGTTCACTTAATGCGTGATTTCCTTTTATAAAATATCGGTTTGTGGTACATACTAACAAAAATCTAGATGTTTAATTTCTACATTGTTGGACGACATCAACAAACTGTCTACACTTGATATAAAACAATAATATAACGACATATAACACAAAACTATATTTAATTACTTACGTGATCATAAAACATGTTACACATGTAGAGAGGTGAGTGAACATGAGAATATCTAATCACAAGCTAGCTAATGTACGATGCATCATAAACAAATTTATCTTTGGTTTTCACTTTTGATGATTCTATAAGCACTAGCTCCAAAAAATGAATAATTATACATAGCAAATGTCTACCAACAATGCATAATTTGGTAATCGAATCTCACTATTATCGGCAAATTAGTAGCTCTAATCTTCTCATCACATCACAAATCAAATATAATTATCCGAAATATCGTGGCCGAAAGTACAATTTACAAAATATTTGTCAACGACTATAGTTATTATAAACTTTTTAACTCTTTCACTACAAAAATGACGAAAACAAGAGATCAATACACTCTCAAGTATCGATTATGAGTCACTAATGCTAATAATAAACTTCAAAAATCTGATTTTTTTTCTTTCTCACCTTTTATTTTTATTTTTTTAATAACGCCACCTGAGATGGTGGGGGTTTGGCCTGAACCCTACCTGTTTTATTCAAAATAAAAAGAGGAGGACATGACGAGGCTTACCTCTTCAATCTATACACCTAATATAAGGCTATATGGCATGCATGCAAAAATAAAATTACATGTACAGTTTTCCAGGCCTAATGCTAAAACCAATACTGTCATGATAAATAATAGAACCAAAATCAGCCGGAAAGTCAGCAGCATTCGAAACCACAAAACGGTTAGAAACCTGAAATCTAAAATTGGCCAACCAATCAGCTGCACGGTTGACCTCTCGCAAAATATGATGAACACGAATTGAACCCAACAATCTCCTGCAATGCCTGAAAAACAAGATTTTTTTATTACATCAACAAGATTAAAAACACAAAATCGCTTGATTAAAGTAGCATAATCTCATCGCTTGACATAGACACCGTTGATAATACTTGAAGAATCGACACATATTATATGGTATTTTAGGAGGGTGTTATGGGCAGCTGCCTATCACAACCACCTCAACTCCATCATTACGTTTAAGTTACATGCATTTTTTTGCATTGGTAATGATATATGAATTCATTGTTGTCTTGTTACATAGATACACATCGTCAAACATATGAATATTCGTCCATCAATAATTATCTACAAATTTAGTTGTGTCTATTTTCCATACCAATAATTGTACATAAGAAAAACACATATATAATAAGTAGAATAAGTGCACTTATATTCTTTCTTACCCTAAACTTAAGGGTTCACACGTGGGAGATATAGGTTGGTCAACTCCATTTTTAGCCTAACCCATGAGTCCAATAAGTGAGAGAAAAAAAGAAAAGAAAAAAAGAATCACCATTAATCCAAAAAGATAAAGCTAAGTAGTGTAGTCCACAAGTGACCAATATAGTATTGTTAGGGAACATATTGGAATTTCAAAAATTTATAGTGGTGCAAACATTTCCACATTTTTTAATTAAAAAAATATAACACCATATTCTATTTATTTATTTTGTTTTATCCCAAACAATAAAAAGTGTCCAAATAAATAAATAAATAAATAAAATACCCAATTCTCTTGACACTCACTTCTCTTTTCTTCTCGCAGCTCTCTCTTTCACCTTTGCTTCTGCTCAACGTTCGGTAGCCAACAAAATCGCAATAAAAATCCCAACTTTATTGCTATACAGTAAAGAAATGAGCTGCTGAATGTGTAATAGTGAATCAGCTTCACGAAAGTACACAGCTTCTCCTCCGTGAACACTTGTCTCCTCCACATCAGAATCATTGAATTCGAGAGAGAAAGCTACGATTTTGAGCCTTTTTAGAGACAGAAATTGAGGGTCGCTCACAGATGCTCTGCAAATGGGGAAGAATGATCAGCAGCTGTATCTGCAGCAACAACAGCAGCAGCAGCAGCAACAGAGTGTTGGGTCTTCTGGATTCTTCTGTGGTAGAAGAATCGGGAAGGAGCTCAGTTTCAGGTGCTTTTTCGTTTTGATTCTCAGTTTGGCGCTTTTGGCTTCTGGAATCTTCTGGATCGTTCCTCTGCACAAGACGAATTCTGGGTTTGATGCTAAAGCTACAGTGAAGAAGAGTGGTGAGTCTCTTTGTTTCTATTTTTTGATGTGTGATTGGGGTTTTCTGGCGTTTTCAGTAACTGGGTGAGTGTGTTTTTGTTGCGTGATTAGGGTTTTCTGATGATTTGAGCATATGGGTGTGTTAAATTTAGGTTCTTTTGATGATCACAGCAAATGGGTAGATTTTTTTTCTTTGAGTAAGGTCAGTAGTGTTAGACTGGTAGTTGTGTTTGTGTCTGGGTGTTCACCTTGAAATTAGAGTTGCTGGTGTTCATTTGATGCCTTGTAATTGAGGTTTTCTGATGCATTTTACTAGGTAGCTCATAGCTATGGTACTTTGGGTTTTTCGCTTTTCCTAAACAATGAGTTTTTGATGATTTAAGCAGATTTGTATATGTCATTTTGCTAGTTATTCTGTGACGATTTCCCGATGGTCAAAAGGAACTCTTTTGTTTGAAAATGGATATTTGATATTACGAGGGATTTCAACTTTTAAGGATTTTGGATCATACGATTCCCTTATCAGTTAAATGAAGTGCAACTCTAATTAATCCCGAGTGAGGATAAATTAGTTTTCTGTTTTATTGAATCGATATTTTCCTTTATATAAATTGCTCCGATTAGGATTTACTAAAGAGAGTGACTGAGTGAGCTCATCTTGTTTGACTCAATGTTTTACATAAGGCCAATGCGAGTTTCTTATTTAATCGATGTGCTCTTGTGTGAGCAAGTGCAACACTCACCTACGATGCTGAATATAAATAGCTGCTATCTATCTGCAATATTAACGATGGATGCTTCACATACAAGAAGTTTTTCATTGTCAAAGAGATGTAGTTTTTCGATAGCCGCTGCCAGTACTGGTTGGCTATGTGTATGTATTTGGTAATGGTATACGTCTTGTGTATGTTGTTTTCTGAATTCATTAGGCATTGGTATAAGCTGAAGATACTTATTATACTATAAGATTAAGATAAAAACTTTTCTAGTATTGGATGCTGACAGTGATGGTAAAGTAATCAGTTTGTGTAAGGCTTTCCTTTTAAGAAATATGTATTAAATACACCAATAGGAGGTGCAAAGTACAAAGATGCATTCAAGATAGCACCACTGAGAAGAAAAGTATATAAATGTTAAGTGAAGATAGGAAAAACATTGAATGAGTCAATAAAATCCAAAAGGAGCTAAAATTAGCTTGAGTAGAGGGCTCTAAAGTTTGAAACTTTTTCCACAATAAACCCAATTTTGAAGACCCGAAGCCGTCTCTCTATATCCTTAGGCACCCCTTTCGTTCTTGTCCTTATTTAGTTTGTGTGCTCCATGAAACAAACTTGCATCACTTTGGAAACAACTCTACTTCTACCTTGATGAAGACTTACTCTCCAACCAGTCAACATTCGTGCAGATGGGATAGGGTTGACTCAATATGGTCTAGAGAGTGAATAAAATAATAGATATCATTCACTAGTTATTGAGAGATGGATAATTTAGTGTTCAAGTGTTTCCTTGTTACTTTTACACAAATGACATCAGTTAACCTGTTTATTTTTACCAACTTGTTTGGTGGTGAGAGCAATATTAAGATCTTGTGTCCATAACAAATTTGAAACATTACCGGGAACCACAGTGCACCATACACTCTTTCATGGAACATAGTCATATGAATGCCATACAGTGACCTTCATAACGGCCTAACCTTAACAAAATGTTTCTTACTCGTTCTCCAGCAAACATCTCCTCAGAAATAGTTACACTCAAAATATTAGTTTGTAAATAGTCAAACGGGTTTTGTAGCGTATTCTATTCTATTTTTTTATCAGCACCGTATTCTATACTATTGTTAGGAGTCCCCTGCATTTGAGGATGTGATTTTGTTTCACGAATTCATTTTGGCCAAATCAGAACAGCCCTGGTTCTGTTTTCACAATATGTCACTGATATGTTTGCTTCTCCTTTTTCAGCTGTGGTTCGAGCATCCTTTAAGCTCCAAATGCCAGTTTCACAGCTTGTTCCGCGCATTAGAAGATTAGAATATGATATATTCGAGGAGATAGGTCTCCCAGATACAAAGGTTTTACTCCAAATCCTGCTGTTGCATTTGATTGTTTACCTTCAATAATAAATTAATAACTGAACCGTCCTTTCTGTTTATTTGTAACAGGTGGCTATCTTATCCATGCACCAACATGATGCATCGAATTGGACTCGTGTAGTGTTTGGTGTTCTTCCTGATCCAATAAGTGATCATTTAAATCCAGTGTCGCTTAGTGTGCTGAAATCATCTTTGATTGAAGTGTTCCTGAAGCAGTCTAATCTGACTTTGACGGCATCAATTTTTGAGCAACCATCTAAGTTTGAAATTCTGCAATTTCCAGAGGGGCTCACTGTGATTCCTTCGCAATCTGCTTCCATTTGGCAAATGCCCCAGATGATGTTTAACTTTTCTCTAAATAATTCCATATCCGAAATACGAGACAATTTTGTTGAGTTCAAAGAACAGTTGAAGTTGGGCTTGCGTCTGAGATCTTATGAGGTACAAGACCTGTCTCCCTAATCTTAGCAGAACCACCATTTTCTACCTGAAATTTACTATAGATTGATAACTTATGTCCAGCTTTCATTAGGTTTAAGATTGTGTACAAATTGAGGAACCCCGAGTCCACCATTTTCTGCTTAGTGATGTATTTTTCGCTTTTCCATGCAGAATGTGTTTGTTCAACTAACCAATGGCGATGGTTCAACCGTAGCTCCCCATGTCTTAGTTGAGGCTTCAATCATGTCTGATCTAGGGAGCATTGTGCCACCGCGATTGAAGCAATTGGCTCAAACAATAACCGGCTCTCCTGCGGAGAATCTTGGCCTTGACAACACTGTTTTTGGCGAAGTGAAGAGCATCCGTTTATCATCTTATCTAAAGAATACCCTGACAGCGAACCCTCCAATTCCGCCCCCGTCTCCATCTCCATCTCCACAACCATCGGCTTCCCCATATACTACTCTTTCTCCTACTTTTTCTCCAGCACCTTCACCTGACATTTACGATACTCCACCCCCTTGTGCATATAGCGGTTCTGCAATTCCCCCTAGTTCCTCACCAACATCTCGTCCTAACCCAACTGTTCCTCCACCTTCTAAACCTCGAGCTGCTGCTCCTTACTCACCTCCCACGGGTCCCACACCTGAATTGGCACCTATACCATATAGTTCTGGCCCAGGGTACAATGAAGGAAGAGTAGAGCGTTTGGTGTCGCCATCACCCGCCCCATCCGCATCACGTAAGTTACTTTTCTAAGCCGGTACGTCCTCTTTCATAACATGATGTTTCTGTATGTTTATCATGTCCATGCAATGTTTTTCTGCGTTGTTACATTTACTCGGTAAATGATGTCTCGTTAATCTTGTTGCACGTTTGTGATGACAATTGGCCATGTTTTGTCGCTCAAGCTTGATTTTTGCTCTTATGTTTCTGGTTTCAGCTTTGGCCGTGAGTCCTCTCAACAAGAAAGTTTGGTTGCTAGGATTCGCTGGACTCGTTGTGTCCTATAACCTCTGTTGGTGAAACTTACAAACTATAGACATGCAAGATATGAAGATACTCCAATACACAGTTTTGTCCTAGCAAATATATGGTAGAAAGTCGGGAAAAGATCGACAGGTTGTTGTTTTCTTCTTCTCCAAGCAACATAATACACATGTACATGAATAAACAGAAATGAAATGAAATGAAATAGTTGGTCAAAGCCAAAAAGTGGCAGGCCTTTCAAATGTTGTAAATGGCACAAGAAAGCATAGATTCTTCCCAAAGGGAAGTGTTCAGATGTATGGGACTCATCACTCATATAGATGTAGACATTGAAACAAACAAACAAAAAATGATTGAACTTTTTGTCAATTGTGAGTGACAAAATGAAATGAAAGTTCCTTGATGAAGCATGTGTTGATCTGTTTTAGAAGAAAATAAGCATGGATAGTATTTATGCATAAAGGTAGTAATGTTTCAGGGAGTGGTCTCTTGGCAGAACCAATGAACTTCATTTGTGTATTCTGTGTTCGTGTTGAGAAGGTAAGTAATGGGAGCCCTGTTACGAAAAACTCTATGCCCGTCAACGTTCTCAGACTCATCCTTCCACGCAGGTCCAACAAACCAGGTCGCTGCAGCTCCCCCAACAAACCCTCCTAACTGATAACAATATCGTCAACATTACCTTAAACACGAACAAGAAAGAAGGAAAATTTAAGGAAATGCAAATCTGGAAACTATATCCCAATACTTACATGTGCCCAGTTATCAATGCGTTTATTGAAGTATACCCCAATAGCCTGCTAGAATTAAGATGCACAATATTTAGCATATGTACAACATAACACGAGTAAGTAACGAGCATATATACCATATTTATGGCAATAAATCTAACTACAGCTTGTAGCTCTTCTATGGTGCCGCCAGTCAGGTCCCAGTGTCTCATGATATACACAGTGAAAGATGCAACCTGAATGGAATGAAATCCGAAAGTTCAATTCCAAGTATAAGATTGAAACAAAAAGCGAAAGAGCCTTAAGAATTAGATGTTAAGAACATTACAAGCAAGAACCTTTTATGCATTTCGATCTGCAAATAAACTTTACCTTTTACTTTAGCTAGAGCTTTCAAGTTAAATATTATTGTAAGTTTGTTACACATTCTGAATCATGCGTAAAATATAAACGTATGGAAGATAAGACTTTCCTTGATTACAAGAATATGCAATTTCAGCTGTATCCGATTCTAATTTTATGGTAGACTGCATTATAGACATTAGATTTACAACTTTTTCAGCTTCTCACTTTATAGAGTTTTCTATGATTAGGCCATCAAGACATTAAAAGTAAAAACTTATTAGTCCAAATATAGCTCCCGATGCACTGAGAGAAGGTGATTTGCAGAACTTGTAACTCATCGTCGAACCTAATTTTGTTCAAACTATTGAATCAGAATACCAGTTTTCATTGTCTACTTCAGTAAGAAAGTGAGATGTTACCTGCGATTGCCGAGATGAAGTACACTGCAAGATATCTCCTAGGGCCACAGATAGTCTCCACAATAGGACCAACAGAGTTCAAGCAATGACTGTTTAGCTGAAACAGAGGATTTCTTTTCAGATTCAATATACGAGATATATCAAGCAGCAGTGAGTTTCAAAACCATACCAGCAAGTGCACAACATTTCCATGCAAAAAGTTACATGTAACCAGCCTCCACCATTGCCCTTTGTCAATAAGACGGTTAATCTGTATACACCAGAAATAAAAACGGACATCAAATAAAGTGTACTTCTAATTTTGAATCACTCACAGCCTAATAATAGGCCTAACCTTGGCTCCCCAGTACGTCAGCTTCCCTCGTGTTGCACATTGTGCAGCATAAGCTCTACAAATTAACATTAAAAAAAAGGAACCTTAATTAGTCAACAATCTAGCATGTGAATATTCACAGGCTACACCAACTTGATTAAGCGGTCGATACATACAATACATTGGCAGCAAAAAGAACATCAGTAAGTTTCCTTGGATTGGATCCATTTTTTCGGGATGGCTCAGAATTTGCCACACCCTCATTTCCAGAGGCCTCTTTAGCTCCTCCTCCATTGGAAACTGTGGACGAGAAAGCTTCTTTTGGCGACTGTATGATCTTGAATTTGCTGAACTGAGATGTAGAGGCCCTCTCACACCATGCATCTTTCAATACGGGCACATGACTGAGGGGAAGGAGTTCCTGTACCTATCAAATATGTCATAGTGAAAATTCAACCCAAATGACATGGAAATTGCAAATAAAGACAACAACAGCAGATATACATGTAACACACTCATTTGGACGAGCTAAGATCATTTAAACAACATGCTGTTCTCTTCAATAATATCCATTAATCCTATATAAATTGGAGGGTTCAATCAAAGCTGTATGGGGTTCTCTAAGTGCGATTCTTAGCATCCTTCTAATCCTATAAATTCATATATTCATACATTCCTTCAATCTCATAACACGATACACATTCCTAAAAAAGCAGCATTCGAAACATATTAAGCATATAATAAATTCTAGCCAAGCACACCATAAAACCCCAAATAAACTACAGATTCCACCTATTTAATGGCTTGCTTGCTGCACAATTTTTGTAAATTGTAATGAAAATGACTGTCATGTACAGTTCTAGTCTCAGAATAATGAAAATATCAGTCACAAAAAGCTAACAATTCCCCTAAATTCAACAATTGAAAACCAAACGACACCGTTTTTAATTTTTAAAATAAATTGAAAATCAGATACTTCAGTTCCTCCCAATCTCCGGCCCAGCTCCGTCGCCGACCTCGGTCGCCGGTGGGTGAGCAACCACGGCGACGGTTACGGCCTAACCGCACACCACTACCACCGGAGATCAGATTTTCACTTCCGATGGAATTATTATTAACAGTTTTGAACTAAACGGTGTTGTTTGGGTCTCATTACTGATACAGTGATACCCATTTTCCTTCATTTTCTCAGGAAACCGAGAAAGTTGAACTTTCTGAGCCACCAAACAGGAAGGGAAGAAATAGGAGTGGGAATGAATGAGGGATAGAAATACAGTGAAGACCCGCTGGCGGAGGCGATGCCGGAGAAGGTGGCCGAGGCGGAGAGAAGCGGCGGTGGTGATGAGGTGGCCTGGTGTGGGACGCACATCGGAGATTGGGATCCTCCAGAAGGGCAGTGGCTGTGGCTCCTTCAATCCTGCCATCACTCTTCTCTACCAGCTTCTGCTGAAATATGCACAAAACCGCCAAGGAGTGGGAATCATTACTTATTCGATAATCTCTGACTTTACTTTGCTAGTTTAATTTGTACGACTACATTCACGTTTATTTTTTTATGCTATTCTGTGTTAAATTGTATTTGAGTAGTTCTATTAGTTTTACGGTTTGTTTTTACTACTTTTATAGAGGCTGGCAGATTGTGGTATGTATTCGATGTTGATAATTATATTTTTTCGCTATGATTCCGTAGATATTGTATGAGATTGCTACATGTCATATGCTTTTGAAGATGACAAGAGTTGGTCTCTTTGTTTCACTATTACAATCAAGATTTTAACACACTATATGACAGTTAGTTCTTTTTATAAACATTTAAGTTATACAAATCAAGTTGCTCACAGTATGATATTAGGATCATTAGGTTCATGTGTCAATTCTCTGGTTTGTAATTGGCTATTAATCTTAGTAGAACTAATATCTTTGTTTAGAAAATTAAAAGTAACAAAAATCTATGTTCTCCCTAATTTTTGATAAAGAGTTGCCGAGAAAAATAAAATGAAAGGAGATATATGAACTTTGTGACGTATATTCAAAGTTGATTCCAACTAAATCTTCAAGTTAAAAAAGTTTGTCGACTATAAATGTCAAATTCATGTGAAGTATTATCTTTTAACCCATATTCTTAACGTGCATAAGCGAGATAACATATTTTAACCTCTTTAACTAGTAATATCACCCGTGCGATGCACGGGTTGGAAATTAATGATTATTATATACTAA
>JAYMTF010004172.1:0-13700 GCA_036897485.1 Pelargonium nanum | reverse complement strand
TTATCTATTTAACTAACGGTGTCATGACAGAAAGTCCAAAATGAAATCACAGGGTGCTATGTGTCACTAAGTGAACCATAATGTGTTTTTTGTTTTAAGTGATAACCCCATAGGGGTTATCTGCAATTTGCCCAAAAAAAAAAAAGTTGGATATTCCTTAAAAAAACAAAAGCTGGATATTGAAAAAAAAAGATATTTTATTTTTAAATTTCAATTATGTCACAGGAAAATATTAAACAAATATAATAATTACAAATTAAAAATATCTAACATGTCATATTTCTCTATAAATTCAATTAAAAATAGGTAAACATATATATTGTTAACAATCTGGGCAGTTCCATTAAAATCCAAATTCAACTAGAACTCAATTCCAATAATCACAGTGTGCCACTCAACAATTGCAATAAGTGAAAAAATCTGATCGACAAAAACAAAATTGGCTTTGCAAATTGCACTCAATAAGTAGCAATTCTGGAGAGTTTTTGAGAAGCTGATATAAAATCTGGAGATTCAAGTTTCTCAGAAACGATCCTCAATTTCTTCACTGAGTAAGAGCTCTATATACTCTAATTTTTTTATTTCTAAACCCTATACGGTTTTTCTTATATCTTAATTGTTGAATTTCTCCTTAGCCCTACAATGTGAGTCTCGTGCACTGAACTGTATATTGATTGTTTAATTTATGCGTCGAGTTCTTAACATATTGACCTTGTCATATTGAACATCCATTTGGGTTTTTATCAAAAGCTTTAATTAGTAATGTAGTGTACAAAACTAACTTTTTCTTTTCATACTCTACAACAACGAGTGTTTCGTGCACTGGATAGCTTTTTTTAGTCTCTTTTGTGTCGACTAACTCTCGGTGTTTCTTTATATTTTAGGTCAAAAGTTAACAATAAGTATTAGATTGTTGAGAGTGTTACAGAATAAGAGTCTCGTGCACTAGGCCTCTCCTTTAATTTCTTTTGTATTGATTTAGCTTTATGAGTTTCTTCTGTAACAATAATACGAACAAGATCTTTGTCCATGAAAAGTAGGTTTTTGGTCCACATGTTCTTTAATTATGTTTTAGGTCAAAACTTAAAAATGAACAATGGATTGTTGAGTTTCACAAACTAACTTTTCTCATACTACACAATAGTGAGAGCCTCGTGCACTGAACTGTCCATTTAACTTTATGAGTTTCTTTTATAACGATAATAAGCACAAGATCCTTGCCAATGAAAAATAAGTAGTTTTGGATCCACAATGCTCTTTATGTTCAAGTTAAAAACTTAACAATCTAACATTGGATTGTTGAGAGTGTTTTGCACAATGAGACTATTTAGTTGATCCATGCACTTTCTCACTGATCTTTCTCCCACCTAATTCTGTTAACCAATCAAATACAATACGAAGCATGTTCGGATTAATCCGTGGCACGAAAATGTCCCCAAAACATAACATCTTCTTTTACATGAAGTTTGTGTTCTTGTTTTATATATACATTCTTGTTGTCCATAACCTATAGAAAGTGTTTCAACAGGAGCATTCAAGATTCATCATGGAAACAAAAGAAGATATATATCCAGCAAAACTCGAGGTTAGTGACTAAACATTAAAACCAATATTTCATATCAATTCTTCATAGAAGCTGACATTGATGCAATAATGTTGATCTTATCTGATATAGGGAAAATTTGCTGCGACGATCATATGTTTTGTTCTTGGTATCGGCTGCCTTTTGCCATGGAATAGTATGCTGACAATCGAAGACTACTACGCTTACTTATTCCCGGTACAAATTTCATTACCTATTCACTCTTAAGTAGCTAGATTCTCGGGTTTTCTTAGCATATTTAGGTAATGATTTGTCTCGATATAATTCTTGTGCAGCATTACCACCCATCAAGAATCCTTACCCTCTCGTTTCAGCCATTTGCACTTGGAACCGTTGCTCTATTGCTAATCTACGAAGCAAGAATCAACACTAGAAAGCGAAATCTAGCTGGATACATCCTATTCTTCTTAAGTTCTCTACTGGTTTTAGTTGTAAGTACTAAGTGCTGTTCACTTTAAACCATACATTCATCAATTCTAGCATTGTTTAACATGTTCGTCTATTTTTTTTTTTTTTGTTATTGTGAAGTTGGATTTGGCTACATCTGGGAAAGGGGGGCTTGGAAGTTTCATCGGATTGTGCATAACTAGCGGTGCTTTTGGAGTCGCGACTGCTACAGCTCAGGGTGGAGTAACCGGAGAGCTCTCGTACATGCAACCTGAGTTCGTTCAAGTGAGTACTATACGGATATTTATTCTGATATGGTTACTGATTTATGTACTAATGCTCGTTTTCTTGTTGACTATTTTCAGTCTTTTCTCGGTGGTGCTGCTGCGTCCGGGGCTTTAACCTCTACTTTGAGGTCAATTACTAAAGCAGCATTTGATAATTCCAAAGGCGGTCTTCGCAAAGGAGCGAGTAAGTTGCAAAATCCTATAATTTCCCGATTTCTTGAATATCAGTTCGTTATGTACTTCAGTTAACTTGCAAATAGTACTCCTTGTTATGCTTTCTTTATGCTTTAGTGACCAAAATGGAATAATCCTCGTAGTTTAAGGATCATTCTAGAACGTTTTCCTCGTCTTTTATGTCCACGGTTTAATATTCCAAATGCATTTTATTCTTACTATAATAACCTTAAGACTTAGCTTCCAAATACAAGAAAAGTAAAAGTTTCAAAATGGTTCCTCAACTATTAACACTGCTTCAATTTAGAGTCCTTAGAAGAACCATTTTGGTCCAAAATAGAAAAGTTGAGAGACCATTTTGGGATAAGTTTTATTTCAAAACCAAATTGAAGCAGTCCTCATAGCTAAAGGACCGTTACATTTCGGTTTCCATCATCCAGAGAACGCTCAAGACTTAAAGACTAATTGCATTTTTTTCCTGAATACAGTTCTGTTCTTGGCCATAGCCACCTTGTTTGAGCTTGTTTGTGTCCTTCTCTACGCACTCGTCTTCTCGAAGCTACCAATTGTCAAGCACTACCGTTCAAAGGCGGCCTCAGAAGGATCTAAAACTATAGTAGACACTCATATGCCAACACAGGCTGATGAAGATCCCGGAAGGCTGGATCGGCTCAGTGTCAAGGAATTGTTAGCACAAAACAAAGATTACGTGCTTGACGTGGTTCTGATATATGTCCTCACATTGACAATTTTCCCGGGATTTTTATCCGAAGACACTGGATCGCACAATTTAGGCACTTGGTGAGTGTTTTATTAACATTACAATGTGACAAATTTTTGGATTTGTGTGACAGAATTCCTTATGTGTGACATATCAGGTACCCAGTTGTGGTGGTAGCAATGTATAATGTAGGAGACCTTATTGGGAGGTTCATTCCACTCGTGAAGTACTTGAAGTTGGACTCGAGAAAAGGACTCGTGATTGCGACTCTTGCTCGTTTTCTTCTCATTCCCGCCTTCTACGTCGCAGCAAAATATGGCGGCGAAGGATGGATCATGACCCTGACATGTTTTTTGGGGTTGAGCTGTGGTTACTTGACTGTGCGTGTCTTCACTTCAGCACCAGAAGGTTACAAGGTTTGTGTTGTTTACAAGTTTAAAGTTTCAATGTTTGGCCGTAAACCTAATGTAATCTAATAAGAACTCGTGCATTTTTTGACCTGACTTGTTTAAACCGCGACTCAAATTGTTAGATGTAGTTTGGTGTGGAAACAAACTAATGGGTTCTAGAATTCTTGTGTTTTTGCAGGGACCAGAGCAGAATGTAATAGGAAACATACTTGTCTTGTGCCTAATGGGTGGCACTTTTGCTGGGGTCTTGCTTGACTGGTTGTGGCTCATAGGCAAAGGCTGGTAAATTTTGAGCTTTGTTCATTTTAATTTTTTTGGAGGTGACATTACACGTGAATTTAAATGTATCGTTTAAAATTTACTCGACACATTCGAAGTAGATTATTCATATTCGGTTTAGAAGATTTGTACATAAAAATCATGTTATTTTACCTCGAGCCTTATCGGTTCAAGTACAAATGACCACATATTTATCGGTCTACTTTTTTTACCCGGAGTCAATATTATCGAGTCAGATCGGTAACAACGTGCACCTCTACTGAACCCACAATGTAAGAGTAATTTTTTTTTATTTCAATCCAAAGTTGAAACCTCTTTTGGACCCTTTTTTTTTATCACCATTTGTATCTAATCTAGGTCAAGACAGACATTCACAGCTTGATTCTCTCCCCAAAACATGTGAATTGTTCCTTATTTTATAGATAATAACATCTATAGTTGTGTACAATTATAATACTCCTAAACAACCTCTTCAAATCATTTGTTTTGAGTTTTACAATGTTAATTAAAACCAAACAATTTTCTTTTTCTTTTTTAGATCTCATCTATCATCGATGGTTGTGTTTTATATTTTATAATACAAATCGACCAACATGCCTCACTCCTTGGTAGCTACAAAATGCTGCCTAATTTCAAAAAGGTCCCCTAAAAAAAGCTCCAAAATTAAGAACCTATGCTAGCAACATTCGTAAATACCAAATTTTGATTGCCAAGCGCAAGCTGCGTTGTGTGAAACGTGTTACGTCATATTATAATAATCGTGTCGTGTTTGCGTTACATATGCATAACACGATTAACTTTCAACACAACACGCACGCACAAATTACGAGCTCCGATTATGACTAGGTCTCGTGACCAGTTTTCAAAAAAGTTGCGGTAAAAACTAAACAATCACTTTTGGTGAAGAAGAAGAAGATGAAAAAACTTTTTCCAGCAACAAGTCAAAACTGCAAACAAAAGTCTGAAAACGAGCCGAAATTTACAGAGGGCAAAAATCGAAAAATTACAAACCCAACCAGCCCGTTTTTTCCAAAATAATTTTTTGTCTCCTAGCTTCACGTGACCCCAAAACCCACCAGACCCTCTGCCACCACCAGCCTATACACTCACAAACCAAGAAACCACCACTATCATTAGGGTCATTATCGGAACCCAAAACGACGTCGTCCTCTTCGCCGCCGGCGACGACTGAGCCTTCTCGAACTGCAGCGAATCCACCGCCAACGGCATGTTCTCCTGGTCCGGGCTGCACTTGGACTCGTGTGGATGCGCACTGTACATTATCGCTCTGAGAACCGCAGAGACTGTGGGTATGTACTCTGTTTTGTTCTTGGCCAGGAGCCACGTCAGCCCCATGAGCTGGCAGTCTCTGTTGAACATCTTGCTTGCCCTGTCAGCACCACCACCAACACCAAAGGTGGTTTTGTTGTTCTTGGTGATTCCACCACCTTTGACCTGCAGTGGCATTGAGGTAAATATGAGAAACAGAGTGGGACCAAAGAGGAAAAGGGTGTGTGGGAATTGGGTTTTAGGAAAGGACCCAATTGCTTGGTGTGGAAAAGGGAAATGATGAGAAAGTTGGTGGTGGTGTGTCATTTTCTTGGCTTTGGTTTGTGACACAAAGCAGCAAAATAAGACCCTGTTTCTGTTTCTGTTTCAAGTCACTCTTTTTTTTTTTTTCTTTTGCCTTCCACTTTCTTTTAGTGCCCTATGGATTTCCCCTAGGACCTCCCGTTAGGGATAATAATTTGGACCCGAATCCACGAACACCTAAGTTCCGACTCGTATTTTTGTCGGAATTGACATTTCGGGTTTTAGATTTGAGTTGAAAATGTCTAACTCTAACTCTAACATGAATGTCAATCCACATTTTGAGGTTTTGGATCGAGGTCGGATAGGAAATGCCTAATTCTCACCCGACAAGAAAGAAAATGAGTGTGAGATGCGGGGTAGAGATGAGATTTCGGGTTTCTGTGTGAAATGTGCAGGTTCATGTGTATTTGTCTAGTCTAATCCAACCCGACCTATTTGAGTGCTTACGGGTTCGGGTCCAAATTACTCGCTCTAGTTTTGGCAAATTTTAAGCACACAATTTACATGTTTTACTAAAATGAACCCTAACCCATCAATTCACACTTCCGGTAGCATTTGGGTTAGAAAAATTAAAACGAGAAGTAAAGTTTTGATCCAAAGTGATATGAATGAACAAAGAGTCAATTTTTATTCCGATTCTTGTTATCAAACAAAAACTCTAATCCTAACGCTATTGCAACTCACTTTTTCACATTAACTACTCCTTAAAATGTCGAAAACTAAATTTTTTGTGCCATTCTATGACAAAATCATGTTTTTGATAGGTTGAACTTGAATCTTAGTATTCGGACATTATAGTCCAAATTGGTAAATTAAAAATAGGACATCATAGTTTTTTAGTGCAATAAATGCCCCCCAAAACATTAAATTTTCGATTTGAACAAGGAATTTTTAGAGCAATAAATATATATAGTGTGTGATAAGCAGAGAACTGTACGGAACTGACCTTCTGTAGAGCTCCGAGGCACTTGGTGCATCCAGCGTACGTGGAGTTCCTGCAATTCTTCTCCAGATTCTTCACCGCCGCCGTCGGCGTCGCGTTGTGGCTGCCGGAGCTGTGGTTTCCGGTGACGTTAAACGCGGCGGTGCAGCTCAGGGAGCTGATCTGGTGGAGCCGGATCCCGCAGAAACAGAGTATCGGGTCGCAGCTCGCGTTGGGCTGAGGAATGTGGACGTTCTTGCTCTGCAGCGCCGTCTGGAGCGAGTTCACGCACTTCTGCGAGTCGTCCGGCATCATCGGCAGATCCTCCGACGCCGGCGCCGGAGCCGGCGCCGAGACTTGCAGAGCGGCCCTCGCGTGGGCCGCGAAGAGCCAGGCGGCGAGGACCGGGCAGCAGCGGCTCCGGTCGAGGTCGCGGCCGCAGGCCTCGTTGACGCCGCCGAAGAGCTCGGCGGAGAGGTCGAGACGGCAGGTCTGAGCTTGGGTCTGGACCGGAATCGCCGGGACGGTGTTGGGGCCGTTGTAGTCGCCAGGTTTCAGGGGCTGGGCAAGGAAGCTCGCGAGGGACTGTGTGGTGAAGATGGTGAGAACCAAGAATGTGATTGTTGTGAGCTTGGGATTTGGATTTGACATGGTGGTTTTGAGGTGGAGGCAAAGAAAATGCACACAAGGTGTTTGATGAAATGATTGTGTGGAGTTTTTTTGGTGGAAAAAGTAGGAGAGAAGAGAAAGTGTGAGGGAAAAAGATTTTGGTTTTGATTTATTTTTGTGTATAAAAGGAAGAGAGAAAAGTGTGTGCTTCTTGGAAAGAAGGGAAGAGAAAATGAGAAGATTTATAAAATAATGACACACACAACACAAACACAAACAATAGTTTGTTTGTGAGTGTCTCTTCTAATCTTCTTCTCTATGGTGGTGATGATGACTTGATGATTCACATGAGAAACTAGTGAAAGAAAATAGATACTATAGGCTATGGAGTTGTAGGAGGCTCCAAGGTCATGATCTCTATGGGGTGGTTCATTAATTTTAACATGGAAGGCTAGTTTTTTCCCTAAAAAAAAATCGGACGGATATAATTGAGAGCAGAGCTAACAATTTGATTTCTGGGTTCTGTTACAAAAGTTTAACTTAAACACGGTAGGTAAAAGTGTGCGTTGTGAGTTTTAGATCAAATTTTGAATTTTTAAGCAAATTGTATGTGTTTGATGTAAATTTGTTCTGACTTAAAAATTGATATATTTTGTGCACAACAATCTCGTTAGAATGTGGGCCGAATTTTGCTCCCATTTATCGTTCGAGAGCTAAATATAACTTGCACGAATCAAATCGTAGAGAAATCTATTGGCTCTATCTTAATGTTTTTAACATGATAGTACAATTTTGAGGGATAAAATATTAGGGTTTTTGGTGAATTATTTAAAGGACAATGAGGGAGGGGGTCCATGTCCATGTTCATTGTTCAATAAGAGATTCGTTTGGGAATCAAATCATAGAAATGAAATGAGAGAAGAGAAAGGCTGTGAGGGTTTTGGCAGCTTGTGGTGTCTTTTTCGGTTTCATTCCTTGTAGCCTAACTGGACTTTCTGTTTTTTAGCATTTGCTTGTGCTTGTTTCACAACTTAGTCCCCAGCTAGCTTTATCTAGTTGCCTCTAAATGTGCCTATCTTGGTCCCTCTACACTTCATTCTAAGCAATAATCAACATAGTTTGGTTATAGAAATGGAATTCACAAATAAGTTGTTAGGGCATGGGGATGACAATTTAGGTTATAGTCAAATACCCGACGTGAATTTTGGTTTGAGTTCTGGTCAATTTGTTTTGTGCTGAGTTTGAGTTGAGCAACTCAATCGTTTTAATGATTGGTTCGAACTTGTGTAACTCATCTAACTTGTTTGATTAAACATATAGTGATTCATTCATTGACTAATCTGTTTGAGGGTAAAATTGTAAAAGTTCAAACATATTGTGCGAAAAATGACTCAACGGGCCAGATATAATGAGTTGTTCCGATCAATATCAACCATTTCATTAAACTTGTCGAGTCGGGCCGTGTAGTTTTGAACTTGATTATTTAAACGTGTCAGTCATGTCATGTAGTGTCAACTCGCTCATAAATAAGTTGTGTTAGTGTAATTCAACCTGTTTAATAATCGAATCACATGTGAATTGACTCGTTGAACATAATACTAAATATTTAACGCGAATTGTCATCCCTACTCAGGTGTAGAGTTTTAACTAACATGTAGTTTGGAGGTTGAATCAATTTGATGAGTGATGCAAAAACCGGTCAAATTGTTATGGGTGTCTTTGTGGGACTCAAATAGAGAAGAAGGGGGAGCCGTTGATCAGAATAAGCCTAAATCTGACGGTTCTCTTCAAATCTGCAATTCTGGTTCTTTGATCAGACGATGAACAGAAACAATCAGATGGGTCCCTTTGCAGGTGTGTACCGTAACAAGAGCACGTAAACATGTCTGTAATTTGATTGACTGGTTGTCTGAGTTCGGTAGGTACCATCTTGCTTGTTTTTATAAGCCAAAAATAATAATTATGAGTCAATAAAAGGGTATAAATACTTGAGAAAAAACCTAAGAGAAAGATAAAAGCTACACCAAAGTTGAGAATTCGAGTTTTGCGTGGATTTAACTTGAAGTATAAACGGGTTGTATTATCGTATTTTACGTGTAACATAATGTGAGAATATGTCTTATTTAGCCGGACTAAAAATTGATCGAATATTTTTTATGTAATCTGAATCCAATAAAAACGTTGTTGTGTGCTTAAAATGTAATTCAACATAAAGTCTTTTATCGCTTAGTATCCAGAGGCGACTGATGACTGACTTTACATTTTTTAAGTTAAGATTCTATAAGACTCATTTTGTGATCAAGAAGGAAGTTAAGACGGACGAATCATTATGCCAAAGCAAGAACTAACTTCGATATCATGTATCAACTACAAACTTAAACTGTTAGGTGAAGAACCTCACTATTACATCAGATATAAAACTCAGCTAATATATTAAGTGATAATAAATTTTAGGTATATACAATTTTTTTCCCTTACAAGGGAGTTGATAGTTTCAATGAAGAGTAAAAGGTTGTATCACCACCTTGGAGAATGAGAGTGTATCTTAGGGATTTGCCATTTTCTTGTTGAACTCTTTTGCAGAGCACCAGCATCTTTCTTGGGGTGACCATAACCTTCTGGTTAGCTAGTGGTTTAGCTCACTCACTTCACCTTCTTCTCCATAACACAAAGACAAAAGTGGTGGTGGGTGACAACCAAAGCACAAAAGCTTTACACAAATAGTATATATTATTGTATTCATAGATAATATAAAGTAATGTATATAATTGCTCAGATTTTGAATCTCCTCTACTACACACAGTTCAGTATCAGTCTCATCACATGCTTATACATATGTGTGTGTCATCAATATCTCCTTTGTGTCTCTTCAAGAAAATAAAATAAGTTTTTACTAAAGTTGATCACAAGATCTAGAAGGTGGTGCTATGCTAACAACTACATACCAACTCAAGCCATGGTGGACCCTTATTGAAAAGCCTTTAATTTCAAATGAGTGAGAAAATTTTGATTTCATATTTATTTATACTCCTCTAAAGTCAATTATAGTAAGTTTTTTTTACATTTGCTTATATATTTATTTATGAGAAAGAAAATTATGCAACTCTTATTGAAAAGAAAAAATTGTGTCTATGTGATTGATTACATTTATATTTTTTTAAAAAAATTAAATCAATCATATATTAGTTGAATAAATCTTTAGTGTTTTGATTCAATTTGGTTCCTAACATTTTTGTAGCTAAAATTAGTACATGAACTTTCGTGTTTCGACTCAATTCAGCCCCTGAACTTTCTTTTGATTTAAAATAGTCCCTGAACTTTGAAACATTGACCCAGTTTGGTCCCTAAATTTTTGAAATAAACTCTAAAGGCAAGTACTATTTTCGGTCAATATGTGAACGTTCAGGAACCATTTTGAATCAAAAGAAAGTTTAGGAACCAAATTGGGTCAAACACCAAAGTTCGGGGACTAAATTAGGTCTTTCACCTGTATATTTTATCATCATCAACCCACGTAATTTGAAGAGTAGCATATAATTTATTAGACATACTGTACATTTGGTGCGTGTTGATTCGGTCAAATCATTAGTAAAATAATAAACAAAATAATCTTGTTAAATGATTAATATTTTTGCATGGCTGTATATTATATCTCAACATAGAAAGTCAAATTTTTTACCCTACAATACATTACATATGAGATCAAGAAAATAGGAGATTTAATTGATGTAACAATAGGGGAAGCAAAAGTATATACTAATGAGTCTTCACTTACTTAAAAAGACAACACATAAAGTGCCAAATGCCAATGAAGAAAAAATTATTCCACCTAAAAGGCAACTTTGCTAAAAGCTTACAATGCCTGGACTTTGCAATAAAATTATATTTTTCTTGTTTTTGATATGTTATTTTATTTTATTTTATTTACATTGTGATATAGCAGCTTTGTTTCTTCTTTGGTTTTGCAGCTTTATGGCACCACAATCCACAACAAAGAAAAAGAAAGATCTGTTTAGAATTATATGTTTACTTATAATATTATATACAAATTCAATTGTTTAGAAACAGTTTCTCACTAATAATTATATACAAATTCACCTATAATTGTTTCAAAATACAGTACATATAAAGTTGACATACCATGATTCAATCCTAATAATTTACTTTTACAAAAACATCAAATAAGGTAGTGAGTTGTCTTCGATAAATGAGCTTGAAAGGAACAGCATAAAATAGGAAATAAAGTTCAATCATGGTGCTGAAAAAAAAATTGAGTTTGGAAGCAAAAGAACCAAAATAGATTCTTAAAATCGCAGGTTAACAATCTTCATATGACATTTCATGACAATGATATATGCCGGTTAGTATTACGTAGAGCGGACAATTCGTGCGTGCGTGTTGTGTTTGTGCTGAAAGTTGTTTGTATGCTGCACGATTCAATACAAATACGACACGTTTAGTAATCGTGTTGTATGGCTCAAAACAAACACGACACGCTCAACACGATAACTAAATGGGTTGTGTTGATACAAACACGATGCAACACATTATACACTATAACTATCATATTCGACAAGACACTATTCAACACGTTTTGTATGACATGACCCAACATGTTTGACGCATATATATGAATTTGAGATGACTCAAAATGGTGATGATTTCTAGGAAAAAAATTGAAATGATATCATACAAATTTATCTTTCTCCGGCTCGATAAAGATAAAGCAATCTCTTTTTTTCTTTTGTTTCTTTTCAATAATAATTTTGTGAAAAAGTTAAAGCAATCTTATTTGATAAATGGAAGGCAAGACCATCAACCATATATAAAAGCTTAAAAAGAACAAAATGATTTGAAAATTATAGGAAGAAAAGCTGTTTATAAAGCCCATAACATGATGGAGATTTGAGAAAGTGTTTTATCAAATATGTAACAAAGGAGCTGCCTTTTCTTCCCTTTAACAATATTTTTTTCTTTTATTCAAAATAGTTAATAATGGCGAGATCGACACGACACCACTTGATATATTTGATCCATTTAATATTTTTGATTTTTTAACAATAAATGGGTGGATTATAAAGCGGGTTCGACAAGAAGAAAACTCGATTGTTAAACGAATTAAGTAAGTTAACACGATCCCGACATAAACTCGATTAAGCCGAATCCAAATGTACTTGAATTGTTGTCATATTACGAGTTATGACCCAAATTGCACTCCAAAAACATAGAGTATACAATAAATATTATAACAATTTATAATTTTATATACATTTAGATAGAAAATATTAAAGTTATATAAGTCTTGACTCTTGGGGTGTTTAAATATTTTTCGAATTGGGTCAGGCCCATTTCTTGATCTTACCATTCAGTGCAAAGCTGAATATATGAGTACGGCCCAATTCCATTTACTCAGACCAATCTGAGCCCACAAATTATGGATCCACTACATGATAAAGCCCATTACATAAATGTTGGGTATATCCGTAATTATTGTAAACAAGAAGTCATAAAAAACCAAGGTTGGCATGAAATGGCTATACTTATTTAAGTAGGGTGTCTTAAATTATGGGCTGAGCGGTTAAGAGAGCGGTTTTTCAATGTAAGATCTCGTGCTAGGAGTAGCGATATTATACGTACGTAATGTAATGTAAGATTTAATAGTAAATTTATCAAAAGAAATTGAGATTTTAGGAGACGGAACAGACTGATGTGTGGACGAGAGATTGTTGAGTTCCATCATGTTTTAGAAGGTTGCTTCTTTCCCAGCCTATCCTCGATTTGTGAAAATGAGATTGTCGAGCTTCATCTAGCTCGTTCTAGGAAGTTATTGCTTCTCCCCCCTCAACCTATTCCCGAAGTGTGATCAAGAGAAGATTTTCTATTTATAATATGAGGGAAAGTCTCACAGTTTGAGTCGTTTTTTGAGAGCGAGAGGGTCCAATAACACCTGACACCCGCAGCTTTAATAAACTTAAACTTAAACTTAAACTCTTACTTGAGTTGTTTTTCTATAAAGTATTAGAGTCGGTGTCCTCCAATTCGTTTGGAGAAGAAACTATATTGTATGATTTTGGTCTCACAAAGGTATATGCAATTATACAAAATTTGATATGAAATTGACTTGAATACGTACGTGATACACTTGCCATCTTTGGTATCAAATAAGAATATATGTTTTCATGTGAGGATTTTGTAAAGCTGTCCACTTTAAACAAATGGGAATGTTACACATAAAATTTTGACTGGAGGATAAAGTTGATTTTGACTTCTGTTTGGAATTTTGAAATTTAAATTTTAAATAGTTTCCATCCACATTTTTTCCATAAAAGTTGAATAAAATTTCACTGAAGAAAAGTTTAAGTGTTCAAACATAAATGTAGCCCCATAGGGAGTGGCGCAATGGTTAAGACACACATCTCTATGTAGGAGATCGTGGGTTCGAATTCCATTGCGTCGGGTGATGTGGGGTTTGGGTTAAAAGGGGAGAGCTACTCCCTGTTGTGTAGCTCAAAAAGAAAAAAAAACATAAATGTACAAATAATTAGCTTCTTAAAAATACCTGTAGGTAAATCTTATAAGCATTAAGATGCTTCGACTCTATAACAGAAAATGCTGATAAACCCTTGAATTGTTTGGTAAAAAGTACTGATAAACAGTTTATAATGTCAAATTGACTATAAAAGACATTAATAATATTTTTTGGGTGAATATTTTT
>JAYMTF010004171.1:0-13702 GCA_036897485.1 Pelargonium nanum | reverse complement strand
ATAACTTAAAAACCCAAACTTGCCCTCATGACAAGAAAACAAAAACTCACCGTCTTGATGAGAAAGCCCACTTTTTCTTCAGAAGAATCTGAGTTTATTAAATAAGAGAAGATTGAACCACCGCCGATCATAAAAGACCAGCGGTGGTTCAAGAAAAAATTCTGGAAAAAGAACTAGAGAAGGCGGATAGGGTTTTCAAAGAGAAAAGGAGTATGCATTTATTATTAAGTCATGTGTTAGATGGATAGATCTCAAACAAATTTTATTGAATATGTGCATAGCATAGTCATGTGATGGAAGACTAGTGCAAGAAAGTTCTGTTTTTGTGTTTTTGAAAATACATTTTTTACACATGCATAAATTGAGTAAAGAAACTAAAAAGTTACAAAATAAATGATGTCTTCCACGCGGAAGACACGTGAGGTATGTTGTGAAGTTAAGATGTTTTCATGAATTTAATAAGTAGCAGAGTAGCATTGAATTTAATAAGTAAGTAGAGTAGCATTCAAAAATAAATAAATAAGTAGTAGAGTAGTTGTAACATTTTTTAGTCTCCATCCGATGGCTCAGTTACGACCAACTACAAATTATTAAACAAATCTGCACTTGCTTTGATTTGGGGCATGCTATCTTTCTCTCAACTTCTTCTTCTTCAGGTTTTATCTAATTTTATTTGTTTTTTTTTTTCAATTTCAAATAAATGAGACAGCAGAAGAATTATTATGAACAGACATGGATGGGCCAAAGGAGTGAAGATGGAGACAGTAGAGACAACAAGGCCATATGCCCACAATAGATCACTAGCCCAAACCAATCAAATGGCTTCAGTTTTATTTTGAGACAAGCCCATATTATCATATAGAATCTAAGCCAATGAAGTGATGACACCTCATCGATTAACGCTTAAACCCGTCCCAATGAATTTGTAGCACCCGCCTGGATCTATTTGTCTTTGTGTCTTGGTTTAGAGTCTTAACCAATAAATCATTGCTGAGATTCCGAGCACTCTGTATATGTTTACAGCACTTTATACTACTCTAAAAACAAAGGGTTCAGTCAGTGAACTGAGACTAACCAAAAAAGATTACTTGCAAGCTTGTCCAAAGCATGAGAAGGTGAACACAACTTACAGCAAAAGCCAATACATTTTTGTCTGAAACACATATTACCAGAGAACAAATTTTTGTTGGGATTGCAAAGACCAAAACATAATCTTGTCTTGATCACATTTAACCAAATCACAATTTTGTTGCATCTGCAGTTTCTCAATTGGACAATGCATCCTTGTTTCCAACACTTTTCTCTACATATTCTCTGTATATCTTCACTGCTTAACTTGAATTTATATGCTTTTCTTGATGTTTCCGGACGAATCTAATAACAATGTTATGTGTACTTTGGTTTATATTCAACAATTCAATCAGCCATTGTTCTTGTTCCTTTCACTCTTGAGGCCAAAAATTCAATAGTGGAAAGAACAATGATGAATCATTGTAGTTGAATTTGAACAGAAAGTTCGTATCTTGGACTGTTTCGTTAATTGTGAGAAGAAAAAACATACATTGTTCTTGTTTTTCTGTTACATCACAAATGCAAGGCTATAAAAAGGGACTTGAGCTACTCTTCTTGTGTAGTAGCTATCCACCATGGAAGCAGCTGTGGGTGCAGTTTGTGTAGAAGGTTGCTGTAATTCCATTATTGGGTTCATTTGCAAGGGTATTGGTACCCTTGTAAATGTCCATAGTAACATCAAATCTCTGCAAAATGAGCTAGATAAGCTCAGTGCCAACATAAACACCATAAAAGAAGATATAGAGTTGGCTGAGCCAGAGCAGAAGTATCTATCTTATGAAGTGAAAGTGTGGCTCACTAAGGGTGAGCAAATGGAGCTTGAAGTGCAGCAATTTATGGAAGAGATCAGTCTCAGATGTGGCTGCAATGTTTTTCATCGCTATCGCCTAGGCAAAGCTGCGAAAAAGAAGTGTCTTGAGGTGAGAAAGCTGATAGACTTGTGTAGTTTTCCAACTATTTTTGTTGAAAAGAAGTCTCCTATGAAAGCTGTGGAGAAACTGCAGGCACAATCTCTGGTGGGTCAGCGAGCAGCGCAGGAGATGCTGGACCGGCTCGTGGGTTTCTTGGAAGATGATGGGGTCAAAAGGATTGCTGTTTGGGGAATGGGTGGAGTTGGGAAGACTACACTTGTCAAGAACTTCAACAACAAGCTCGAGTCCTCTTCGTTGGCAGGGTTGCTCGATTTGATCATTTGGGTGAAGGTGTCAAGGAATGTTGATTTGAAGAAGATTCAGTCTGATATTGCTGCGAGACTGAGCTTGGAATTCGAAGCAGAAGAGAGCATACAGGGAAGGGCTAGTAAGCTGTTCAGGAGACTAATGAAGATAAAGAAGCTTGTTCTTATTCTAGATGATGTTTGGGAGAAAATTGATCTTGAAGCTGTTGGTGTTCCACAATATGAAGACCAAGGTAACTGTAAGATTATAATTACCACTCGAAATTTCGATGTTTGCAGAGAAATGATGACTGATGTGGAAATGAAGGTGGATGTTCTGAATGAAGCAGCATCTTGGAGTTTGTTTGCTCAAAATGCAGGAAATGTGGTTGAGCTAGAAGGCATAGAGTCTCTGGCAAGAGCAGTTTCTAAGGAATGTTGTGGATTGCCTCTTGCAATCAAGACCGTGGCGCGGTCCATGAGGAACAAAATAAAGATTGAGCTGTGGAAGGATGCACTCAACCAGTTTCAGCATTCAGCGCCTCATTTTGGGAGCATTGAGAAGGAAGTCTACTCTCCATTGAAGTTGAGCTACGACTCGTTGCCAAGTAAGATTCACAAGTGCTGCTTCTTGTACTGCTCTTTATATCCTGAAAACTTTTCGATCAAAACAAGTGAATTAGTACAATGCTGGATAGCTGATGGATTAGTTGATGAGCATCAAAGTCTAGAAGAATCGTTTAATTCTGCGACAACTTTGATTGAATACCTTAAGGATTGTTGTTTGTTAGAGCAAGGGGAGGGCATAGGAACTGTGAGGATGCATGATGTCGTGAGGGATGTCGCCATATGGATTTCCTCGTACGAAGAGGAGAGTGGTTTTTTCTGTCAATCTGGCATTTCACTGTCTGAAATAATGCCACAGAAGTTGCATAGACATTTCAGGAGAATCTCATTTATGAACAACATCATAACAAGGTTGCCTAGCAAACTTCTAGGATGCGCGGAGCTAACAATGTTGTTTCTCCAAGGTAACCCTCTCAAGAAAGTTCCTGATGCTTTCTTTCGAGAAACTAGATTACTTCGAATATTGAATTTGAGTGGCACTCGCATAACTTCCCTCCCGTCTTCCCTTCTCCACTTGGGGGAGCTCCGAGCTCTCTTTCTGAGAAACTGTTCTTGTTTGGAAAAGCTGCCCGCTCTTGAAGCTCTCCGCGAGCTACAAGTGCTTGATCTCTCTGGCACGGGACTGCGAGAATTGCCAAAAGAAGTAGGCAAGCTGAGTAACTTAAGAGAGCTCAACTTGTCCTGCACACACCATTTAGAAAAGATTGAACCCGGGACTATCTCCGGGTTATCAAGTCTTGAGGCCTTGGACATGTCTTTCAGTGCCTACAAGTGGGCAGTGGAAACCAATCAAGAAGTACAAAAGGCAGGGTTTGATGAGTTAGTGTCCCTAAAACTTCTCTCAGTCCTTCACATAACATTGGACAATGTTGATTGCATCGCGCTACGGCTTGATTGGTTGAGGAGGTTGAGAAAGTTCAGTGTGAGAATCACTCCAACAATCTGTAACTCAAACTATTTACCAACTCAACATGATGAGAAAAGGGTCATTCTCAGAAGGGTTGATCTCTTGGACAGAGGCCTTGAAGGGTTGCTTTGCAGCGCCAGCGCCTTGGATCTGATAACATGTGGAGGCATCAGAGGCTTATGTGAGATAGTTTCCAAGACAAGTTTATATGGGTTACCAAGCCTAAAGTCACTCACAATCACCAGTTGCAATTGGATCATGAATATGATAAATGGGGAGGAAATACAAGGAAGTATATTACCAAATTTAGAGTGTTTAACTCTTCGCCGGCTACCAAATTTGCAGACCATATTGAAAGGAGATGTGCCTAGAGAAGGGTTTCTTGTGAAACTGAAAACCATAGAAGTGGTGGACTGTCCTAGACTCAAGAGCCTGATCTCATATGCTTTGCTTAAGCAGGTACAGAATCTTGAAGAAATAAGAGTCACTAACTGCAAGAGAATGGAGTGTGTTTTCCCTGGGAGGGTGCCTAAGCAGGTTCTGCAGACGCTGAAAGTCATAGAATTGAAGGATTCGGTTAATTTGAGGACTATTTGCTCGAAAACACCGGCATGGTCAGTTCTTGAGAGAATTGAGGTCACCAACTGTCCTAAGTTGGAGAAGCTTCCTCTTTCAGCTCGCAATGTGATCACTGTGAATGAGATTAGAGGAGATTTGAGATGGTGGAACAATCTTACGTGGGAGGATCGCGAGACTGTATCCGCTCTCCAGCAACGGTTCCAACCATGTGTAGATAATCTCCAACCACTGATTCAAGAAGATGAACAAGTAAGAAAATCTCATCAGTGTTGAAACTTCTTGTTTCCATGATTTAGATTCTAGCTTTCACAAATAGCATATCAGTAATTTTTGTTCTTGTGCAGGCCTGAAGAACTGAGGACATATCATAGGCAATGTAATGTAATGGATATTATATATGTTGGTGTAAGAGATGGGTATTAATTTGTGACAACATTTGATTAATGCTTCATTTTATCCATTTACTGTCAGATTGATTTTCTATATGTTGTAATCTTATTTCATTAATAAATCACAATATTCTCATACTCATTCTTGGCTCCTCCATATTGTCAATTCTTTGATTTGTTTGATGGTATTGTTATTTGCAGCAACATTTTAGTCACTGAACAGAGATACTGGTAGCTTCTTTAATTAGTTGATCACAATCCATCACTTCTGAGGCAGTCCATATAGCAACATCAAGAACTAGGTCTCCCATTTCTCACCAGACTCCAACAAACAAGACTCATGTCACAAACAACTTAGTAAAACTAAAAAAATTAGCTCTGTAATTCAACTTGTAATATTTATTTGAAGAAGTACTGTTACTGCACACTGTACATACACAATAATTGCACATACTACATGTCTACAAGTGACAAGAGTTTCTATAATTTGTGCAACTTCATCACTCAAAAATATGGCTTCAAATTCTAGGGTTTCTTCTAATTGCTTCAATTTCTCATCCCTAGATCTTCCCTCATTTCAAGCTCTAGGCCCTTTCTTGATCTCCACCAATTCTCTTGATGAGCTCTGACTAACGAGCGTTTAGAATCTAATCAGACAAACAGTCTCTCTGCATCTTGCAATGTACATTCAACTGGTACCCCAACAATTCAAGTACATAACATTCTTCATAGACTCCTCCTTTTGGTTGGCTCCTTCTTGTTGTTGTCTAAATTTGGTTGAGATCATTGCAGAGGAGGAAGAAGATAGGTTCTTGGCTTGAGAACTGCAGGATCTGTGATTGTTCTTGACATGTTGGTGAATAGACCTCATAGTGTAGTTCCATCTAGCAAACCCATGATCCTTCATTGCCTCCACAGCCCCAACACTAGCTGCCACAACCCATGCCCTTGAACTCATCTTGATTATAACTTCTTCTTTTTCTTCTGAAATTGTTGAATCTTGATGCTTAGAACTCAACAAGATGCTTTGATATTTGATGGAGAAAATGAGAAGATTGGGTTTGTATATATAGAGATGCACCAAGCATGGGCAAAAGAAAGTCTTGGTTTTTGAGCCATGGAAATGACTGTCCTGCACTTTGTTGATACGTGTTGTGCATGGAGTAGAGAAGGATAAAAACTAATATTTTCTAGGTGTGCATGGTATTGCTACATGTTGAGAGGTCAGTGATGAGTGGCAAAACCAAGGAGGCTACGTGGTGGTGGTTCAGTTCTCAAAATCTTCACAGCGAGAATCTTGGAGGACACAGATTAACTATTCATCAATGGAGGAAAACTTGTTTTACCACATACAATAAAAATAATTTGTCTTCAGTCCACAATGTCAAAAGCAAGAATAGGAGCTCCAAAAACAAAATTCGGGTCACTTGTTAAATTTAATAATTGGGTTACACTTGTTTCTATTTTACTTTTTTTTGTTACACTTTCCACTACTAAAAATGTCTCACATCAACGTGGTTACATATAATAATGCAGTTGTGCAAGCGAAATCCTACTAAGGAGTAGTAAAAGGTCAAGACATTATGTGTAGCTCATCGTCAAATTTAATATCAGGGTTCACACTACCACTTATGAGTGTGGGTTCTCTTTTGGAAGGGTTGAATCTTGAAATGGTCAAAGCCTTCACCAAGAAAATTATCACAATTATTCTCGCAACCTTGACTCCGACGGCCCCATCCGATTCATGTGTTGCTAAGTATCTGTCTCCCCTCTAAATCAATTTTGGAGTGTAGGGACGAAAAGTACTCTTGTCGGAGACCCATCTCATCGAGCACCTGTCACTACTACGACATCTGAGCTCATGGGGGCCGTGGAGATCGAACCAACGACCATACATTGACCTTCCATAAGCTTGCCCAACATCGCCCAAGATGGTAGAGAAGTCCTACGCCACCAACGAAAATAGAGTTTAGAGACTTCAGGTCGGAGAGTGGCAGCCTGGCAGGTCAACATTCCCCGATCCTAAAACAGTGCAGGTCTATCCCCTATTTGGAACAATCTATATTCCGTATCGAAGGATTAGAGACTACATTGATCTATCGCCCTTCACAAGAGGGCGGAGTTTTTTTTTTTAAGAGATGAGACTGTTGAAGATATCCTTATGATCATCCAAATGGGAAAAGATCTACAGAGGTCGAAGATCAAATGACCTCAACCAGATTTGCATCCGCCAACAACCACTCAACCTTATCAATCATGAGGTTTTCACCACAACATTGGTTTTAAAATCAAAATTCAATAATAATTGGAAGAAGAAAAAAACATTGATATTATCAAGTTGCTTGCAGCAAAACAATAAATGAAGAGGATAAACAATAATGATATAAATTAGACACTTTCTCCAGTTCCAATCACAAATACCCCTCACTGATTTAAGAAGAAAAGGATACATATATTATAATGTAATGCTATTATTATTTACATATTACAACTTTCTGGTTTGGTCATGTCTTGTGTCTGTTATGTACAAAATAAAAATCCACAATAGATAGTATACACAAATCCATATCATCCATCAGATAAGCCCATTTCGGCTCCCATAATATATTAATGTTAATGGAACAACCTCCCATCATAGCAGGACAATAAAAGAATATCACTCCACACCTGAAGTACACCAAACACACAAAAGGCAATCAGCTTCTCTCCAACAACATACTTCTCTATATCAGAATATAACGTGAAGATAATAACTTACCTCTAACCAAACTCATCGCGTTCGTCTTCAAAATGTTTCTCCATTTTCGACCCTTCTTTGTTATTATTTACAAACCTCTCCATCTTTAAGCTATCTCTATTATTTACAATCGCAGGCCGAGTGGTTAATGATTTCGGGCTTCCACTATAGTTCACAACGCCCTTGGTTCCTATAGGAGGCATTAGAGAACCATCCCATCCAGTTTCTTCAAAGCCGTTGTGAAGTTGAGCCACTGTTGTAGTGCCACTGTCGGCCATTGAATCAAGAGAACTAGAACTACTCCTACGTGAAAGCCGGCCATTTTCAGACAGCCCAGACCTTGAAGGATGCAGCGAACGACCGTTCGAGATTCCATCCACGGCAGAAACCCTGAATGATTAAGACAGTCCATAACAATCCTTAGTGTAAAGTTATGCACAAGAAAATACAAATGTATAGATATAAATGACTACCCAAGCAAGAAAGCATTTTTAAGGCCAAGATAATTTTGATACTCAAGTCTTCTTTCACACCCTAAAAATGATTCTTAACTGTTCTGTATATCACAAGAACAAAGTCAAACGTACTATATTTTGAACGAGAATACCATATTAGCATCTGGACTTGTAATCATGAGTCTGTGAATGTACGAAACAAATGAATCAACAATAACTGAATCAAATTTCCAAGATCTCAACAGCAATTATATATAGTTTTTGAGTCCATTTTCATGGACGCAACAAAGAAAAAAGACTACAAATATAATATAAACTAAAACTGCAACTTCTTTATGATCAAACAAATGGAACCGGCGTGGAATAAAAAAGTCACAATTATGCATAATACAGAATTCATAGGTCCTATATTTATAGGTAAATTTAGAAATTAGACATCACTACTTGATCATAAAACATAACCAAGTTAATAACATTTGAAAACGGAAGTTTCAAAATTTGTACTCAAGATAATAGAAAGCTTAGGTGCGCACCTTTCTTGCTGAAATTTTGGGGTTTGAAGATAATCAAAAACTGGAACCAAGTCTCTTGACCTTGCTTCAATCATGCGAGTTGGAATTCTCTCAATTTCAATTTCTCCTCCTGAAGCAATATCATTATCAACATCCATTTTGATTCCTTCTGTCATCATAGACTGGAAGTATATCTGAAAAAGAAAGGAAAAAAAAAACAATTTGTGGAAGATAAGTATTAACATACATCATACGCTAAAGAACAAGGATTGGCAAGATAGAGTGAAGTTTCAAAGCAATGAGCAAAGACCTAGTTGATTTACCTCGGATTTTGCCCACAATGGAACATGAGCCTGATGCATCTGCAGCTCGGCTTCTGAAATATACAAATGTTGTTTTTCCTCAGGACTGATCTTCGCCTTTGTGACTCTGGCTCCTACTTCAGGGTAGGCACTCATTCCCTCGTGTATTCCTTCTGGGTATATTTTATTGCTATCTAAATTTCCATTTTCACCATAAATATCAATATCATCCCTCTCGGTTCGATTTTGCTTCTGACATATATTCCACTTTCGAAGTGCCTCAACAACCAATCTTCCATCACACTCTGGAGCTGATTCATATGCACTACTTAATCTAGGAGCAGCTGTCATAGAATCTATATCGGATGATATACGCAATGCATGTTGTATCATACAACCAGAAGAAGAGAAAACTAAGAGGTGGTATTTTGCTTTCAAGGAGCTGCCATTCACATACAAGTCATTGCCTTTGCAATTGTGGAAAGATGAAGCAATAGCCCCTGAAAGGGAACCCATCCTGCCTGTTGCAGCCGCTGCAGCACCACTGACTGTACCTTTCCAGCCAGTGTTTCCATTCCTTATTCTACTAACAACAGATAGTGTGACTGGGGGACCAGATGCACAAAGGCTCTGTTGACCAGACATTTTCAAAGAAGAATTTAGTGGCCAACGAACAGGTGACTTTGTCATAACACCCATTCCACTACTCTTGGTAGCAGAATCAGCAACAACAGACTGCAAGTTGACTGACCCACCAAAAGGATTTATAGCAAACAGATGGCAGGTACCCCTTGAGGAACTAATCATTATCCAGTTGCTATCATCACTAAAACTGATATCTTGAATAACCTGAAAACATGACCAATTGAAGGATTGGACACGTTGTAACTAATAACAATAGGTAATCTATAAATGCACAATATCAAAGTCGAGAAAACCAGTAAAATGATTCTGCTCTTACTGCATTAGTAAATCCACGTTGAAGCCTGTAGAGATGTACACAAGATGCCCCACCTTCAGATGCAGAGAGTCCAGGCATTATCTTGAAAACATTTATGTTATGCCCCTGAACTGAAGCTGTCACTAACAGTGTCCCACTTGAATCAAAGCATAATGCTGAAATAGGACTCTTGTGTGCTCTAAACTGAGCAATAATATTTTTACTGACAATATCTCTGACAATCACCTGACAGATAAAAGTTAAAAGAAAGACGGCATAAAATCAAATTCCAAACATCGTATATTATGGTGGCCACTCAGACAAAGCAATGAAACTGATAGAAGATGAGCAATTTATGGAAGAAAAAAATAGAGTAGAAGGGGAAAAAAAGTGACTAATTGTTTCAGTATCATGCAAAAAAAATCATGAGAGACATGTAATTACCATTCCAATACTATCTGCATCCGGCAAGTGGCCATTAACAACTCCGTTGCCTTTCCAGCCAAGACTACCTGATTGTAGAGGATTACTACCATCAGGTAGGAGCTCAGAGCAGTATCTGGACAGCTTCTTATATCCCATATCTCCTAAGGTCACAATCCCAGCAGCTAGCTGCTTACTGGATTCTTTTGCGTAGTGTGCTACCAGGCTCCCGTTTGAAGAAAATCCAGGAAAACTTGAAGTAGGTGTTAGATGTTGTGGACTTACTCGCCCAGAATTGGAAACTACAACTGGACTCCCACTGTAAGCCAGCCACCTAGGACCCACAGCAAGAGGTCCATAGCCTATACTTCCAGAACCAACACCATTTGTGACTATAGGATTTGTAAGAATAGTATATTCCCTCTCTAATGTTGATGCGTCAAAACAGTGTATCTGCCAATGCCACGAGATAAAACCTAATTATCACTCTGATTAGTCAGGAAATAAGGGTTCTTGAAAGTTAACATATGCAACAAACCTGATTTGCTTGCAAAATAGCAACGACTCGAGAGCTGCACCTTACTGAATAAACAACTGATCTGAACTTTAGAACATGTACAAAAGACTGAGATCTCAAGGAATAAAACCGGACAGTGGTCGGCAAAAAACTGCCGTTCCCTAGGTCATGGAAATTGAGGCTCCCATTACTTGGAGCAACTGACCCATCCTGACCATTAGAATCGCCAAAAGAGGATCCATCAGCACACACTACAAGCAATGGACGGCTGTCAGCGAACTTGTCTGTTGATCGCTTAAATGCAAGTGGTTTGAGTACCATTTGCATAAATGAAACAGGACCATCATGCCTGGAGACTAGTTGACGGACATTATCTGCTTCTTCAACATCCCACACCTGGAAACCAGAATGATACCCAAGCAAGAGAACTCGCCGAGTTGCATCACCTTCACACTCTAACTTGTCATACCCAGCCCAGATCACCTTTGTTTGAACAAATGGAACTTCAGTTAGCCGTAAAGTAACTCCAATAGAAATAAAACTACCAAACAAAGATTACTTTTCAAAGAGACAATGGAACAATCTGCATCTTGGATGGTAAGTGATACTCTATTAGACTGTAAATGTCCATTTAAAATAAATCTTTAAATGATGTCAGCCAAAACTTCTTTGTAAATTATTTATTTCCATATAAACCATGTTCTCAGTCATTTAACAAGTATAGCTAATATATGTTCCCTAGCAATTGACGAACATAAAACTCATCAGATGAATCACTCTTAACTATAAGACTTTTTTTTTCCGTTGAAAGTGTTGGGAGAAAACAGTTATAGTTCAACTAAGCTCGTTTATAGCATATTTTATACAAGAATTTCTCATTGTAAACCAACTAAGAATGAAGAAGCCTAACTAACTTAGTGTCTAATCCAGCCCACTACTAAACTCGGAACACAAATAATAATATTATGATCATGTCAATCAAATGTGAACAAAATTAGGTGAATGGTAAAAGCTTTACCCAGACCATTACAGCAATGATCAGCATAACTTTTATGCTTAAAAAGACAAGGTCAATATAACACAATAACCCCCTGGTCAGACATACAAAACCACATTCATACACGCTCACCCCACATTCCAGTAGCATAAGTTCTGACAGTTGAGTTGTCTCCTTGCATAGAATTATTCAAAGTATAATACAAAGTACATTGCTATTTCTCCTCAAACCCCTTCATTTGGGGCGTCTTCAAAAGAAATATAGTGTTAAATGAAGAGCCAGCACCAAAACTAAAATCGTAAAGACTTGAAAATAATAAATACCAAATCAAACAACCCAACTAAGCTACGCCCTTCAACTTTCTAGCTGACTGTTTCAAGACACGGTTACATTTCCCACCAACTTCAACAAGATTCATTGACATAATATGTGTCAAGTCCTCTTACAAACAATTAATCAAACAAAATGCACGCGTATAAGAACTCTACCCATCATTATCATCCCTCCAACAATTATAAGAACTCTATCCATAATCCATAATAGTCATTCCCCTAAACCATTTTTCGACTGCAACATCATGAGATACTAGCCAGCACTAGCAAATTAAATATAGAGATGACTTCTCACAAATGTAATATCTTATAAACAAGATACGCTTTCAATATTATAGTTTCAACTAACACCTTAAATGAAGTGATCACATTTCTCACACATCAAAACTTACTCAAAATGTACTTATCAAAATAATGTGCTTTCAATTTTTCAAGTAGAAAAATTACCCTGAGCGTGATATCAAGTGTTCTGTGACATTAGTCAGTTAAACAGTTTCATTTGCAGAGCAACACTTGATCAAATTCTGATTAAACATCAACTATTAATCTAGCTTCCTACTAGAATGTTCCACTTATTTGACAGGATTTAACAATGAGAATCCTAAATTTAGCTGTCCATATGCATACACAACTACTCCACTTATCACAACTTCTAATGCTCACAAACACAATTTCACTCCTTCAAAGTCACATACTACCACAAACCAATATTTAAGATACACAAACAAAAAATCTAAATATGCCCAAAACTTAAAAACTCAAACTTTGCCAGCCCAATACCTGATCATGGCTGGCATCACCATCTCTATCCACAATAGAGGAAGCAACCGAAGCAGCTGACCGCGCAACAGTGGAAGCACCAGAAGACACAATCCTCAGATAGCTTGAGAAGGCTCGGAAGGAAGTTGGAATGAACCCATTGGACCGGCCAGAGCGCTGAACAGGAGCAGCTCCCTGAATCGGTCTCTGGCCATCGCTACTCTTCTTCATCCCCAGAACCCAAGAGACCAAAACAGACAAAACCCAGAGCACAAAAACCAACCAAACCTATCCGATTCACCAAATTCTGCAATGATCATAAGCCTAGGCTGTTCCCTTTTTGTCACAAACCCCAAAAGAAGAAACAGCCCCAATTTGCAATTTTCAGGTAACAAGTGTCTCCATACCCTCAAAACGCCCAAAACATCACACAAAAATCAGAAATTTGTTGAATTAAGCCGAACCCACAGCCCGAATCAAAACAAAATCAATAAAATCGTTTCGGTTTCCGTCGCGTAGTCTAATCAAAACAAACTCCAGCACCTTTTTTTTCTTCTAATTTTCTCTTCAAAACCCACAAATTTATACAGCAAATTGAATTCAAAAAATAAATAAAAATCAAACTTTTTTTTGGATTCGACAAAAAAAAATATCTATACGTTGTTAATAAGAATTTACAAGCAAAAAAACAAAGAATTTACAAAAGAATTAGAGGTGAAATAGAAATCAAATTAGAAGAAATAAGAACAAATTAGAGTTGTAAAAGGAAAGAGATGGGTTTTCGTCTGGGAATCAGAAACCACCCTTAAAATCAACCGTTAGGTTATTAGGATCGGAGGAGAGAGAAAGAGATTGAATTGGATAAAATAAAATGAAGTGAGAGAGTTATTGTTGTGTTGGGTACAATACGGGAAGGAAATAAAAGACTCTGCTTTTACGTCTCCTCTCTTCTTATATATAATTAAATAAATAATTCAATATATATCTTTCTTCTTCTCT